>JAKUBG010000035.1:0-96921 GCA_030563145.1 Schwanniomyces polymorphus var. africanus
AACTGACTCAGATAATACAACAGGGTATAACTAATATCCTCTGTTTAATCTTTATTTTGAAGATTTTTTGGTACCAATTTATTGTTACACAAAAACCAACATCCACTCATGGTCACATGCATGTATCACATTTTTAGCTGCAAATTTCTTTTACTAGCAAGAAACAGTCAATATTAAATAAAGATACAGAATCCAACAAAATATGCCAGTATATTTTTAAGGTCATTATCTAAGTGGAAGTGTTTCCTGATTCTAGTTTAATATGTTAAGCTTCAGTTCTCCCATAAAAGTAGTCATTACGAAATGTATTCCTATACCTACACTCCAATGACAGTTTTTAATTTTCAGCACCTTAATAAAATTTACATACGTTTCTAGTAGTGTCCTTCGTGTCCTTTATTAACGATAAGTTGTTTTATTTCTGTTTCTTTCTTATTTTATGCTTAAGACCAAAAATACATCTCTGTGCAGTAAAGTCTTTAAGATTTGTGATGAACACATTAATAGGGAATTCGCTATTTTATGTTCATTTAATATATTCAGTCACTCAAGAATAAGATATATTTGCTGAAGTTATTATCTTCCTCTTCTGGTATTATAATGTACACTGAAGCTATCTTCATCAGCACCGATAATGGGCGATCTAAATATTTTGATTTGAAAGTTCTGTTGCGAAGCGAAAGCTTGTTGTACCAACAGATTGAACATCTTAGTTTATAAAATGCTAATGTGTAGACTTCTGTTCCTGCTTTAAAGCAGTTCAATTTGACATTTGTGAACTCATATGATGACTTTTTCAGGAATTTATTTAATATGAAGATTTATTCTAAGATTTATTTGCTTTTACAAAAATACACGACAAAAGAGGAAACACGAGTGTTTTCTAGTGAGTTGCAATAATTATCGAACCTGCATCACCGCATATTTTGCAATCCATAAGCAATATATTAATTTCAATACACTGGCATTTATTAAATTATTTAAATCAGAATCAGAATCAGAATGGAAGAAAATAAGTTCCACAAGAATACCTTGAAATATATATTAAAAAAAGATCACCTTGATCCCGAAACGGTTTTATAATAGTTATAGTTTTATCAACAATGTGACTAAGAGGGATGAAAGTGAATTTAGAGATAATTTCAAGGTGTTCTTGTTCGAGCCCATATGTGGTTTTGTTGCGTCTTTGTTAAATTTCTGAATTAGTGTATCAGGAAAGAATACTGTAGGTCCAACTGGGGTTCAGACAAAAGTACTACATCAAACCAATGATCACTTTTACTCTCATCCAGATATGTGCACTTATTTGGGGAATGAATTAAAGAGCTCTCTAGTTGTTGTTGAAGTTAAAAAAAAATGCCTCTATTAAATGGTCAAAAAATTCTAAATTTTGATTACCAAATTAAAATTCTTTCGATATGCTCTAATATAATGATTATTTTTAAGCTATTTTGTTGGTTAATCAGATTAAGAATAAATATAATGCTTAAGTATGTATTCTACTTTTATATATAATAATCCTAATCATTAACTAAAGGGAATAATAATAATCCTATTACATTGGCTATTACTAAGAAAGTATTGTCAATTAAGCATAACATTTTTTTATAATTAAACTACTCTTAAATTACTCCACTACTTGGATATAGAAATTATGAAAATAGAAGACCATATTTCTTAATGTTTATAGCAATGAAAACTTTGAAACGGCAACATTTTTAAAATAAAATGGCATAATATTGTATCAAGGTTGATTTTTCCACAAATCAATATATAATATTTTACATCTATGATTACTAATTTGCTTGGGTCAAAATGTAGTTAACTCCCAGTCCACTCAGGTCCGATACAAGATAGGCTAGAAGATACATTTAGTTATTAAGAAAAGGGCCAAAGGTATTTGAAATAAGAGGGATATAAAGTAAGAAAGGAATTTTCAATTTTGAAAATGAATCCAGTTCTATTCTAATAAACTAGTGGTTAGTTGTGAGGAAAAAATATCTCATGTATTTTGCATCATTTTTTTTAAAAACTTTATTACTTATGAATACAATACAATTTATACATTGTATCTGTTTCCCCGAGGAATCTTACTGGACTATCTTAAGACGTTTTGCAGTTTATCAGTTTTTCTTTTATACTATCAATAAATAATAAGTAACCGCGCTCTTAACCGGAGATATAAAAAATTCGCTTATTGATTTAGTAGTACTATCGGATATTTCAGAAGAAAGATATATACTTTCATTTACTATCGGTAACGTATTTTGAAGCTAACCTTTCAAGATAGCGAATAAAAGGCGTCCAAAGAAAACACGTCCTCCTTATAAGAGGTACGTCTACAAATCTGATTTCACTACTACTCGTGACAGTGATGAGGAAGAGGAAAAGGAGACTCCATTAGCCAACAAAGATCAATTTGGTAATTATGGTGATTTTGACTCCAACACCAACTCCAATATAAGATCCGTATATGTTTTGACTAAAGATGAGCGTGAATTACTGAAAGTCTGGCCCATGTCTAATTTTGAGAAAGTCGATGTTCTTGGTCAATCTCTTAACCAAGATATGAATAATAATATAGATCTATTGGAAAAGTTAAGAGTTTCTGAAATGGAGAAGAAAAACAGTATGGTTTTACCGGTGGAGATTATAGTGAAAATTATGGCCGTATTACAAGCCCAAGGAAAGCTAAAACCCAAGTTTTTGAGAGTTTCAAAGCTCTTTTATTTAATCGTTAGACGTATGATATATTATAGACCAAAACTTAAGGCGACAAATTTCTTTTCCTTTGTTAACACTATATCAACCAGTAAAACTATTGGGGAAAATATTGTGGAATTAGATCTTTCATACATCATTCAAACCGGGAAAAATGCCTTTGTGGCGAAGTTATTGAAGAGATCTCGAAAGAATCTAAAGCTATTTGTAGCTCCACAAACAAGTTTTGGACTAGGTCCTCTAATAGCTTTGAAAAATTGTGAAAAGCTCCAAATTCTTGATTTAGGCTTGGTTTCAGAAACTCTCAATTTGCCCGAACTTTTCAACTCTATCAAGAACCTAAACAATTTAACACATTTATCATTCCCACGCTCCTCTGTGGAAGTAAGCAGTTCAGTATCCATTAATTGGCCTCCAAAATTAACATTCTTAAGATTATCTGGTGGTATCACAGATCAATTTTTGCTCGATTCAGATTTTCCACCTTCCATAACCCAGTTAGAATTTTCCCATTGTCCTGCTGTGCATGATTTTGGATTTAATGGTGTGCTTCTTAAAATTGGAAGAAATCTAAAGTCACTACGAGTGCAATATCCAATGCCAGGTTTCAAAGATAATGCCATGAATTGGGTATTTACATACTGTCCGAATTTAACCTCATTAGAAATAGCTGTGGATTATGTCACAAGCTCTTTCTTTGATGAAGACGTTTTAGTTTCAGTTCCCTATGACAGACCGTTAAAGAGTCTATATATTAATAGTAGTGGAATGTTAGGTACATCCACAAAACTAAATCCTATTGATCTAGCTGTGGCAATTAATGACAATCGTTTGCCCTGCTTAAAAAACATTCAATGTACTGCCAAATTAGGCTGGGACCCCAATTCTGATTATGTTTCATTTATTGCCGATTATCTAGATGAAAAAGGTGGTGGTCTTTACATAGGTTACTAACATCTATATGGTACTGTATATAGCCATAATGCGAATATATATTTAATGATTTTGTTGATTAATAGTAGTTCAATGTTTCTATCTGGATGTATTGATATGACTTCTGATAGAGAAAAGGAGAAAGTCCAATCGTGGTATAAGCCAGGACATTATAGGCCCTTTTTTTCGACTGAAAGAAATCCTGCTATAATAGAACTGACCAAGTTGAACAAATTAGACCATTTCTCAATCTTTGCACTTCTTTCATTAGGCGTTTTGGTCAGATTATATAAAATCCCATTACCAAAACAGGTTGTATTTGATGAAGTTCACTTCGGGGGTTTTGCTCAAGACTATCATTTGGGACAATTTTTTGTAGATGTTCATCCTCCACTCGGAAAATTGATCTATTACTGGATAGCAGCTATTTTCCAGTGGGATGGAAAATTTGGGTTTGAACAGATTGGTGATTATTATGATTCAAGTGTTCCATATGTTCCAATGAGACTCTTTTCTGGTGTTTGTGGTGTTTTCACTGTTGTTTTGACTTACTTAATTTTGAGAGCATCAAGCTGTAGATCGCTAGTGGCATTTTTTGGCTCCTTCTTGGTTCTAATTGAAAACTCTATGGTTACACAATCAAGGTTTATCTTATTAGATAGTCCTTTATTGTTTGGATTTGCTTTGACTATTTTTGCCTTCAAAAGATTCCGTTTAGAAGAACCATTTACTCGCCAATGGTATAAGTTTTTGGTATTAACTGGCCTTGGCTTAGGTATTAGCATTTCAATCAAGTTGACCGGTTTATATGTTGCATTGTGGATAGGAATTTTGGCCTCTTATGACTTATGGTTATATTTGGGTGACTTGAATGTCCCCATGAGAACCCTATTAAAGCATTTCGTTGTCAGATTATTTGGTTTTGTTTTATTACCATTCACAATATACCTTGGTTTTTTTGCGGTTCATTTCATTCATTTACCCTTAAATGGTTCCGGTTCTGGCTCTGTCTCACCAAATTTCAAATCAACATTTGAAGATTCTAATGATCTTATTAATATGCCAGTTGATGTATCCTATGGTAGTTCAATTACTATAAAGCATCAAAATCTCGAAAGCTTTTTACATTCACATAACTTCACGTATCCAACGGGTTCTGGTGAGCAACAAGTTACCCTTTATGGGTTTGCTTCTGATTTGAATAACGAATGGATTATTGAAATTAAAAATAAGACTCCCGAAGGAATGTTACAAAAAAACTTCAAGAAGATCTCTGATGGAGATATAATCAGACTTTATCATAAGCAAACTGGAAAATACTTACACGTAAATGACGTTAGACCACCTGTTTCTGAACATGACTACGCAAATGAAGTATCTTGTGCTGGTGGCCGTGATTTATTGGCAGATATCAATTATGAATTTAAAGTCAGAATTGTCGGCAAAAGACATAAACACAACCTGAATTTATCATTATTGAAATTAAGGGCTACAGAGACTGTTTTCCAGTTGATTCACAAAGGAACAAAATGTATTCTTATTGCCCATGAAGACAAGTTACCTGCTTGGGGTTCTAAACAAAATGAAGTATTATGTGTTGAAGAGCCAACTATCCCTAACTCTCTTTGGTATATTGAGTATAACTCTCATCCAGCAATTGATGATAACGTAGCTGAATATCCAAGAGTTGATTTCGGCACTTTTTCCTTCTGGGATAAATTTGTGGAATACCATAAGGCAATGTTAAGAATAAATAAAAGTTTCACTGAGACACATGAATATTCGTCACATCCTGGTTCCTGGCCGTTTGTCTTGAGAGGTATCAACTATTTCGGTAATGATGCAGGGAATAAATTAACTGATGAAGATGGCAGTCATGTTTATTTGCTAGGAAATGTGCCAATTTATTATATTGGCTTTTTCCTTGTCACTTTGATCATAGCAAAACATCTCGTACGTCTCTTTAAGTACTTGAATCCATTTTACCTTTATATTGAGACGCTGAGCAATCATATATTCTTCGAATATTCGTTCGAGTACATTTTAGGTTGGGTTTTAAACTTTTTTCCATACTTCCTGATGTCCAGACAACTATTTGCCCACCATTATTTGCCAGCGTTGTATTTTACCATATTACTAATTGCTCAATTTGTGGAATATCAAGCTTCTAATAGGAGATTTCTTGCCCATATATTTATGGTGCTTGTTGTCTTTTTTGCTGTTTTCTTCTTTGTTCATTTTATGCCACTTGTTTATGGCTTAGCTTGGACCAAACAAATATGTAATGAGTCAAAATGGTTACCTACATGGGATTTCAATTGTTTAAGTTACGAATATTAAACTCTAAAGTATACTTTATAGAATAAATAAAAAAGTTTAAAATATTATACAGTCATTAATGGATTACCTTCATTTTCTGGTCTTTGAGATTCCTCCTGCCATTTCTACTATAAGAGATTCACACCATTTCAAGAGTTTATCTTTCTCTTCAATCTTACTTATTCTTTCCTTTTCAATATCTCGAAGCTCTTTGCTTAATTCTTCAATCATCTGCAACTGGCTTTCGGGAGAAACACCTATACCTGGTAAGGAGTCTATCAACATGGTTATTTGTCTAGATTTAAGAATTATATCGGTGGAAAGCTCATTTATGGTATTATCAAAGTTTGCTTCTGATTCTGCTGCTTTATTTGAAGTCTGATTTGATGCGCTATTCATTCCTTCTGTCTGTTTATTACTAGCATCTTCCATACCTTGAGGGTTTTGTCCTGGAATTGGGGCATTAGCTGCCAAGTTCGTCACTGAGGTAGGATCATCATCAAGCAATGCTAACTCATTATTTGTATTGACGTAATTTACTGTTGCATTAAATTGTTCCACTAGCTGATCCAAGCATATCTGCAACTGTGTTAATCTATCTGCCATTTTTTTTGCTATCCTTCAGCCGTCTTATTATCACTATATCTTAGCTAAATATTATCATTTTTGTGCTTCAAATTGAAATTTATCTGAAGCTGATTCGTCCTGCATATAATTTAACACTTCATGTCTTGCATCATTTATCTTTAGTATAAAAAAGATAAACACATTTCTAATCATTAGACAAATTGATAAATTATAAAGGATGAGTTTGCTGGAGAGTGTTTACAGTTGGCAAGCTGATCTGGAGGTGGATTCATGTTTCTTATGTGGAAGTAAATACTCACTTTTTAATAGGAGACATCACTGTCGTAAATGCGGAAGAGTAGTTTGTGGTAAGTGTTCAGAACAAACAGTCAAATACTTCCCTAACACAATGGTATTATCACCAGATAATACTCGCCATAGATTCAAGTCAAGTGAAGTTTACAAGACTTGTGATGAATGTGTGAATGAAATCAGAATGATTAGAAGAGCGCTCTTTGAAGAAGGCGCCCTGGCAACAAGAGGTGCTGCGACAGGTTCAGAAACTGGCGGATCTGCTGATATAGTGAATCAAATAAGCAATTCCAGTGATCAAGTCTTTAGTGACAATGACAGCTTGATGAAATATTCCTCTAGAGTAAGAACTCGGCTCATGAGATCATCCACCCAAACATCTGGTGCGGATGGCTCAAGACAGGGTCCAGATGATGCTAGTGACAATAATCTTTGTCCTGTTTGTGCAAATGATCTAGTAGAATTATATGATGAATCGAAAAAGAGTTCTGGAGTTATTCAGGAAAATTTCGAAGCATTTAAGGAGTTTCACATCAACGATTGTCTCACTAGATATGACTTTGAACATGATCATATGAGATTTAGTCCTTCTAAAGATGGCAAAATTGTTACTAGAAATAAGATGCTTGTTTATAATATTCCACCTATTCCTAAACCCAAATATGAGACGATCCCTAATTTTGAAGGTAACTCGTATACTATTAATCAAAGGCTTTCCGGCATGAATAATCATATAATTGATGATGGGGTGTATGGCTCGGCGAATTCGCAATCTACAATTCATCCGGTTAATGAAAAGGATGCAACTAATGAAGTAGATAATGAATGTGTAATCTGTTTGGAAGATTTGAAGCCAGGCGATAAAGTAGGTAGGTTAGAGTGTTTGTGTGTTTTCCATTATAAGTGCATCAAAGATTGGTTCAACAAGAAAGGATATGGTGAATGTCCTATTCATTTCTTGCATAAATAGAGATTTTTGTTGGAGATTATTGGTGGGCTTTCATTCAATTCTAATGTTTTACGTGTTTTATATAGGGTATTTAGGTTATTTATGGTATTTATTGAAATGAATTTATGTGATATGATACAGATATTTAGAAATTATTTATCGTTCTTCACGGTCCCTGTCGTCTCTACGCTTCTTTACACCTCTCTTTTCATGGAAATCTTTCGTTTGTCTAATTGCTTCAGCACTAGCTCTGTCAACATGAATATGTAATGCATTCAACACATCTTTAGGTGGTGATGGGTCTTTCGGCAATTTTTTACCCAATACACTTTCTATTCTTAAATACATTTCCAAATCATACTGTGTAACTAAGGAGATTGACTTACCAGATCTTCCAGCACGAGCAGTTCTACCAACTCTGTGGATATAAGCTTTAGAATCAGTTGGTATATCGTAGTTAATGACAATATCAACAGAGGGAATATCTAAACCTCTAGCAGCAACATCAGTTGCTATCAATATATTAGCCTTACCAGCCTTGAATTTATTTAACGAACCCAATCTTTGAGCCTGGGATAATTGACCATGTAAAGGAACAGCAGAAAATCCTAAGATTCTAGCAAGTAAGGCTGTTCTTTGAGAATGTGCACAAGTTCTGGTGAATATAATAATCGACTTTCCAGTAAATTCATTTAATAAATGGATTAAAAAGGTATTTTTATATCCATCACTTACTAACATCATGGATTGAACTAAATTGTCCGCAGTTTGGTATTTATCAGAAACAGCAACTCTAACTGGGTTGTTTAATGAAGCTCTTTGTAACTTTTCAATTTTATTAGTCATAGTGGCAGAGAATAAGTATGTTGTTCTTTTGACAGGAATAATCTTCAAGATTTTGTCTAAAGCAGGACCAAAATCCATATCTAATAATCTGTCAGCTTCATCCATAACCAAGTATTTAAGACTTTTCAATGAGAATCCCTTAGTATGCTCCAAATGATCCATAATTCTACCAGGAGTAGCAACAATAATATGTGGCTTACGCATCAAATCTCTTGCTTGATCCATCATATCCATACCACCCACAATACATACAGATCTCAACCCCATGGAAGTTCCTAATGCGTCAAATGTTTCTTTAATTTGGTATGCTAATTCTCTTGTTGGGGCCAAAACTAATCCATAATACGGAGTTTGAGCTTCCCATAATGATTGTAAAATAGGGATTGCAAATGCTGCTGTCTTACCTGAACCTGTTTGTGCCAATCCAATTATATCCTTGCCTTCAAGCGCAAGAGGAATGGCTTCAGCTTGAATTGGGGTAGGCTTTGTGAACTTCATCAGTTGAATGGATTCAATTAACTCTGGAATCAAATTTAACTCCAGGAATGTAGAAAACTTCTTTGCTGTGTCTCCATCAACAGTTACTACTTGTTCTTTTACTTCCTTCTCAATCTCATCCTTCTCATCGTTCTCATCATCAGTTGGTGACTTTTGGGCCTTCTTTTTTTCCAACGCTTTTCTTTTTATCTTTTCTGCTAAAGCTCTAGTATCAACCTTTTGGCTGCTTTTGCTCTTTTTTTTAACAATTCCTCCTTCTTTAACTGACATTTTACTTCTGATTTCTAATTGATAAGCAGAGATGAATATTTTTTTTTTAATACTTTGTGATAATTCTGCATATAATTTTGAGAGATGAGATCGATTTTTTTAGGCATTTATTTCACTTAATAGAAAGTTTTATTAACACTTTTGAAGATTATTTAATTTAGCATCATGGCAAAAAGAAGACAAAAGACTAGAACCCACAAGAAGGTATCCGAGGAAGAGTTAGCAAAAATCCCTAGATCTATGGTCCTTAGATTGGGATCATCATTGAAAAACCATTCGTTAAGTCAGTTGGTGAAGGATTTCAGAAATGTTATGCAACCGTTTACAGCAATTAATTTAAGAGAACGTAAGTCTAATAAGTTGAAAGATTTTATAGTAATGGCTGGACCTTTGGGTGTATCTGATTTGTTCATCTTCAATCAATCTGATGAGGGTAATATCTCATTGAGAATGGGTAAGATGCCTAGAGGACCTAATTTGCAATTCAGAGTAAACCTGTATTCATTATCAAAAGACGTCAGAAGAATATTGAAGCATCCAAAATCTGTAGGTAAGGATTCTAAGGAATTTTTAACACCACCATTATTGGTATTGAACGGGTTTCTGAATAAACTAGCAGAAGTTGAAAACCATGAAAAATTACTTATTACTATGTTTCAAAATATGTTCCCACCAATTCAGCCACAACTGACAAAGGTCTCTGGGATAAAAAGAGTACTTATGATCAATAAAGATAGTAATGGTAATATAGATTTAAGACATTATGCCATTAACACCAAGTTGGTTGAAGAAAACCGTAATGTGAAAAAGTTGGTTAACTCCCATCATGTCAAAAATAAGCGTTTACCTAACTTATCTAAAAGTACTGATGTTTCTGAGCTTTTGTTAGACCCATATTCAGTAGGAGGTTTAACTTCAGATTCGGAAGTAGAAGATGATGCCATAGTTGAGATTGAAAATCAAGATTCCAACTCAATTAGAAAGAAAGAAGCAATTAAGCAATCCAATGTGACTGCTCCTCCAACTAAGAAGAGAGCAATTAAGCTTACTGAGTTGGGTCCACGTATAAATATGACATTAATGAAGATTGAAGAAGGGTTAACTGGTACCTCCAAGACAATTTATCACGCAAATATTAAGAAATCCGAATTGGAAAAGAAAGCTTTAGAAAAGAAGCATGCATTAAGACAACAATTGAGATCTGAAAGAAGAAAGAAGCAACAAGAAAACGTTGATTTAAAGACGGCTAAAAAGGAAGAAAAGAAGGCGAAGAGGAAAATGAAAAAGAATGGTGAAACTGCTGAAGCTGGTGATGGATCTGATGAATCTGATGCGGCAAGTGATAGTGATGCGCCAGAAATTGATGTTGAAGGTTATGAAAATGAGAGTGATTTGTACAGTGATATCGAAAACGAAGTTATTTAGTCTATTTTATATATCTTCTATATTATAATTCATTATATTCATCTTTTATTTGATCAATCTCTGATACTAATTTCGTTATCTTCCTTTGTATGTTGATAATCTCAACAGAATTGTTTAATGCTTTAGTAAAGTAAGATTGTGCTTGTCGTAATTGATATGGAACCAAAGTACCGAATTGCTTCAATGGATCTCTTGGTATTTTATTGGAATCTTCTTGCTCCTCTGGTTCATTTGTTGGTTTTATTTTACGGTTTCTTATAGTTCCTGCTTGAGAAGATTCAGTAGCAGAGGTTAACCCAGTCTTCTCTTCTTGTTCTGGGTGTTCTTTCGAGCCCTTTTTGTTATTATTCGTTTCCTTTTCTTTCATTTTATCCTCTTTTTCTCTCTTTTTATCTTCTATTTCTTTCTTCTTCGTTAAATAGTTACCCAAGTTATCTTTAATATCAAACCTTTCATCCTTATAACTCACTTCTTTGCATGCAATGTATTCTCTCAAGTCATACGACTCAATCCCATATTTCTTGCCTACTGAACCACTTGAATAATTAGCTCTACTTAAATTAAGGTAGCCATTAATGAAATTTAACCTGAAATCGTCATTTGCTAGTTCTTCGTACTGAGATAAGAGTTCAACAAGTTCGACTGTTTTCATATCTAATGACAGCAATTTAGATGGGTTCTTACTTTTAATTATACATTCATCGTTATTAGATCCATCCAGCTTTATTGATATATCTTCAAGCAAAGTTGTGACTGCACTTAACTCATTATTTGTTATGGACATTTCAAAATGTCTATACAATCGATATTTGATTTTTCGGTATGAGCATCAAATTTATATATATGCTAAATATACTAAATATAATATATTCAAAAATTAAACTAAAGCTTATATATTTGCTTCAATCTATTGAATTCGGTTCGTGGGAGGATATCGTTAAACCCAAGTTCTCCTGGTGTTGAATTCGAATGAATCAATTTTTTTTCTTCTTCAGAACGCTCTTTCGAATGCATCAAATTTGCATGAGTCCAGATACTATAAATTAATTCTTCTTCACCTATCTCCCTTTCTGAACCATTTAAGTACGCAATTTCTGATAAATCATGCAATATATTTGCAGTTAATCCCCAAACATCGTATATCTTCTCATGAGTAGTCGAGTCTCTTCTAGAACCTAATCTGCCCCAAGCAGATAAATGTTTCTTACTAGGAGTATGTGAGACAAATTCCTCGTCCAGGATTTCTTCTGAAGAAGTTGACGAAAGATCTACTATATCTTTAAGCCAATCTACCTCGGTATCGTTTGTCTGATGAAAAATATAAGATCTCAAGTTCCATGGAATCCCCCCCCATTTGATCTTCTGAGAAGATTGATCAATACGCTCAGATGAAACCTCTTTTTCTATTGGGTATAAGAAATCCCTTAAAGGACACGAAAAAATATTGGAACTTTCTTCTGGGTTCAAATTAATAGTGAGCTTTTTAGCCAATTCTGCATCAGAAAGATGTTTATCAAACTTCATAAAGCCCACACAGGGGCTCACACCCGAAAAGGTTCTAGAGAGGTATGTAGGCAATAATTTAAGATGCTCTATTGTAAATCCAAAATCCTTTAAAAGTATATCATTATTTGAATGAATTCCTATTTCTTCATACATTTCCCTACGAGCAACTTGCCATTCTGATTCTAATCCTGAATCTGCCTTTCCTCCTGGTAACGATATATGGCCAGGAAAATTACGCAAACGAGAGGATCTTTTCGTTAAAACCACTCTCAACTCCCCCAATCTACCCAAAAAGAGCAAAATGAACACAGATGACCTTCTTGCAACAGGCAATTTATGCCAAATAGAAAGTTTCAGATTTCCATGATATCTGGGTACATAATCAATAATATTCTTCAAGTATTTCTCGTCGTTGGTCATGATGAATTATAACTATATCTATCTTGGAACCCAACAACCTATGACTTTCTACCGAGTGAGGAGTCATTTGCTGAAATGGAACTTTTTAGATTCATGTGTTTTTCATTTATGAATACTCCGATATAGTGTAACGGCTAGCACGGTTCGCTTTCACCGAGCAGACCCGGGTTCGACTCCCGGTATCGGAATTTTTTGTTTTTTTAGTTGACTAGTTTTTTTACAACATTTACTAGAATATTTATTGATAAGTTTTATACAGTGATGTGAATACATTAAATTTAAATCTCAACCAGGATGGTCTAATTGAGCCATACTAAAAACCCCATCAGGTCACCTGAAAGACACATAACCCTTATCCAAATAATTGAATACGAAAGGAAAATAAGAGATTCTTAGGAAATTAACGCAAAAAATATTATTTTTTAGTGAATTAAATAATATGATATAAAGCTCTTGGCATCGAAATGAAGGTAGCCTAAAAAATGAATTCCGTGTTGTCCTTATGAGCTATAATATTCAATTAAAGAATAGAAGAACTTATAACCATGCCATGCTATATTGAAATCCCACTCTGGTAAGAAAACAATACAAACCTCCCTCTTAGCCAAAAAGCTTACTTGATGTTGCAATCAGAAATATATAATCTGACTTAGTTTTTTTATTAATACATATCAAGCAGAAAATGGGGAGGAACAAAACTGTCAAAAAATATTGTTTCTAGGCCCTAAACTGGAAATTAATTAATTGGCGTAAATAAGTACGGATGTTAATGAAAAACTTGTTTCTGGAAAAAAAATACTGACTCTATTCGTATGTTAAAGAGATGGGGAATATTTTTGCTTTAAAACTATCTTAATTTCAGTCTGAAATCCTACAATTTTGCTTGTCTAGAATAATGAGATCCTCTTCAATATTCTATTCTTCAGTATTAGCGTTGGCTAGCATAGTGTCCACTTTGACTATTTCTCAAAATACTGTCTATGATAGTCCAGTTGACTTGTCTAACGAGGGTCTTACTATTGATCAAGGCTACTTCCTTACACTTATCGATAATCAAATCACTACAATTGGTGGTGATTTTGATAATAATGGAGGCTTTTACATTACATCTAAAAACAGTATTACCTTTACAATAACCAATAATGTTTTTAATAACCATGGAAATTTGTCTTTTGATGCTCTCTCTGCAGATTTTGCACCAACATTTGATATAATATCAGTAGAAAGTTTCAGTAATACTGGAAATATGTGGTTTTATTCTGCAGGTGCTGCTGCAACTCCTTTTACCATTACATCAACCGGTTCCTGGGACAATGAAGGTTTAATATACTTTAAGCAGGCCTCTGGTTCTGCATCACCAGTTAATATAGTTGGGGTCGCTTATTCAGCAAGTAGTATTAATAATAATGGGATAATCTGTTTGGATAATACATATTATTATCTTGATTCTTACCTCACGGGTTCTGGTTGTTTAGCTGCTATGAATAGTGGCTCCGTTCAATTAAATGTAAATAATGGGTTTGGCTTTTCACCCCAACAATTAATTTATCTTGCTGATAGTACTTCTAATTTAGCAATATTAGGTAGAAGAAGTGGCGCGGCACCTCAGTTCACAGTAGCTGGTTTTGGGGGTGGTAATAAGATCATTATTAATATTGGATTTACTATGACGGGAAGCTATGGTCCCGCGTATAGTTCAGTACTTGGTTTGGTTACTGTTTATGGCACAGGCTGTAGATTCAGCATTAACATTGGTTATGGATATTCTCCTGATTTATTTCATTTTACTTCAAATGTAGGATCCCCTGGTATAATTTCTTATAACGGTTCAGTACCAAACAATGAAGTAAATAACAGAGCTGCAACTAAATTTAACACACTTCCAACCATTCCTACTACAGTGCCTATATCAGTTTTTCCTTCTGGTTCACAACCTAGTTTTACCTACAATTCTATGATGACTTCAGAGCCATCTAGACCATCTGAATCTGCTACTTCATCTGCCCCTTCGGTGCCTACAATTTTAGTTAACTGTAAGGTAAATGATGTAACAATTGCAATTGTTGATTTGACCACTGGTACTTGTCCATTCAGAATTCCAGTTGGTTTGAATACAAAATTTGATTATACTTCCTCTGTCGATTATTCTGCTGAGTTCTACTATGCTGAAATTGATGGTATTAAATATTTCACTGATATCGCCAATATGGGCTTAACAATTGACATTCCAGCTAAAGTAGTCTATGATACAAGTGGTGTTAATATTTTCCAAGTCATTAGAAGCTATTATGTTGCTAGGATGAAGAGAGATTCAGTATCTGAGATTCAGCAAGTAGTTAGTGCCTTGAAGACACAAACAGGATACCAAGTTTCTTGTGTCGTTTTAACTGTAGATCTATATGTTGATAGTGATTCGACTGAAATTGCTACCGCTACCTACAGTTCAGATTGTGCATTAGCTTCTAGCTCATCTGCCCGGTCTAGCTCAGACATATTCCCTAATACAGAGTCAAGTTCAGCCTTAGCACCTACTTTTTCTGGATCTTTTTCCGCTACTAAATCTGAATTGTCTTCGGTTACTCTTTCATCGGCACCAGTCGCAAGCTTGGGATCAATAGGTAATTCTGGATCAATCTCAACATTACCTACTTCCTCTATGACATTTTCTGCTGTTAACTCGAGTTCATTTTCCACAACGAAGTCAGAATTGCCTTCTGTAACTTTCTCATCCTCGGTAGTCGCTTCAGGGTCAGATTCAAGCTCAATTTCAAAAGCTAGCTCAATTATACCAGACTCAAGCTTATCTTTCGCTACCAGTTCAAGCTTATCTTTTTCTACCAGTTTAAGCACAGGTTTTATTTCAAGGACAAGTAAAAGCGGTAAATTAGTGTCAACTACTGAGTCAGGGAAATTTACAGAATCCACCAAGTCAATAGTGCCTCCTTCAAGCTTAAGTTTGCGTTCTTTCCTAACATATAATTCTCCTTCTTCAGTAAAAGATTCTGTCTCTACGTCATTGTCATCTCGTGCAGTCAGATCTATTGCTACTTCTGTGTTAAATTCAACATCCACATACGAATTTTCTAAAACCAGAACTGATTCCACCTTTTCTTCTGGGGCTTCATCTATTCCATCTACATTAGTTAACTGTATGGTTAATAATGTAACAATTGCAATTGTTGACTTGGCCACGGGCATTTGTCCATTCAGAATTCCGGATGGCTTGGCTGCAAAATTTGACTACACTTCTTCTACCGATTATTCTGCTGAGTTCTACTATGCTGAAATTGATAGTACTAAGTACTACACTGATATTGTCAATAAAGGCTTAGTTATTAATATCCTAGCAAAATCAATCTTCGGTACTAATGGAGTTGGGATGCAACAGGTCAAGGTAGAATCCTTTCCGGGAAACATAAAGAGAGCAACTACAGAAGAAACTAATCAATTTGTCACATACTTGAAGAAAATTGTAGGTAAGGAGCTTCCTTGTAACGTGATATTTTCTGCAAGTATCTTCAATTCTGGAAATTCTACTGTTGTTTCAACAGCTACTTACGAATGCAATGCTACTATATCTTCTAGCAGTACCACAAGAAGTCCTCGGAACGTTTCTTCGAGTGATTCATCGATTGAAAGGGTAACTCAAACTAATACCTCTACTAAATTTGTTACTACTACCTCTTGTTCAGATAATAGGTGCTCAGAAGTCATAGTACCAAATACACCAACTCTTACCACTGAAATCATCAATGGTGAAGCCACAGTTTACACAACTTACTGTCCAGTGATTACCTCATGTTCTGATAACAAATGTTCTAAAGATATTATTCCAGCTCCTCCAAATCTCACGAATAGTATAACTTCCATTTATAATTATTATAGTCCAGTTGAGCCCCAAACGACAAAATCCATAATCTTCACTTCATGTTCAGAACACTTGTGTTCGCTTGTTACAGCACCTGTTACTCCAGTTGTTACTACTAAGACTAAAAATGGAGAAACGATTGTGTTCACGAATTATTATCCAATTTCAGAGCATAGCTCCTTTGTCAAGACACTGGATGTTATTTCTGTAACTGAGAATGGCTCAACTTATGTCAAAACTATAACTTCTAATGCGAATGCACAGCTGACAAATAATATAATGGAAACAAACGTTGCAACAATGAATGCAGCTTCCACAAATACTGTAAACTCAATCACCTTTTTTGCTTCTCTCTCACAATCTGGCGTTTCCACTTCGTCTGGTACAACATTTGCTAGTATTAATATTGTGGGATCGGGTGCATCATCATTAAAGCTGGTACATAATTATGTCTTCTTTTCTTTGGTATTAGCCTTAGTCCCCATTTTAGGTTAAAAAATTTTTCATTTAATACATACATGAAAACTTGTGGTAATTGATGTTAGCAATATGCTAAATGCAGCCACGTTTATTTTACATAACGTATTTGTTATCCCAATTACTGAGTTGGCAAAATAATTGAAATAAATATCATAGCAGAAGAAAAACTTCACTTGGAGGTTATACTTCAGAGCCATACTAACTGATTTGGTCGATTATATAGAGTTCAAGATAGTATCATCGAGTGAAGGAGGGAATAAGCTAATCTATATACATTATTTTATAACCACTTAGAGTAGTATAAGGAATCTTCATTAAAAATATTTCTTGACTATATCATTTCATATATCAATGCATCATTATATTAGCTCTTGGTATATTGAGGTGTGGAATACGACAACAATGTTTTTTTTTACAAGTTCAGGTTTTATGCCGATTTTACTTAAATCAAGTTTTTATGTTAATAGAAAACATAACCTCTATATATAGCCTTATATAAAATGCATAAATCCAACGTTTGAATTACAGTCTTTAAATAACTACCCAAGAAGTGAAAAGTTTACGACTAGAATAAGAAAAATTAGACCATACTAAAAAGTTAAGTACTATTTGCATAAAATATTTGTATCCCTGGTCATCTTGAGTATCTCTAATTCTTTCACTTACCGATTCTACATTAACCAAGTGCCAACAATTGTGTATTACATATCAGATATTTATATATGGAGTAGCATCATTATTTGCTAGAAGCAATAAATATCTTGCTTTACCGTACGAAAGACGTGAATTACACAAAACTCACTAATCTTTCTTAGAACGGACATCCGATATAGTGTAACGGCTAGCACGGTTCGCTTTCACCGAGCAGACCCGGGTTCGACTCCCGGTATCGGAATAATTTTTGCATGCAAATATTTTCAAATTTTGATTTTAAAAAAGGAGAGCCGTCAAATTTAAGTCGTTAGATCATAACTGTATTAATATATAGGGTCAATCTACGGATGAATGTTTATTAAAAAAAAAATCAAGATGCCCTCTCTTTTGATTAGACGTCATCTCGAATCATATTCACGTGACTAAATACTAAATCGGAATTGATGCAAAATAATTAAAAATAGATAGCAATGAAGTACTGCAATTAAATACCCTCCTTGAATTAACTATTTTGGGACACAATCATGAAATTTGTAGGGATAGCCTATACTAATATCAAGAAAAAATATATTAAACAACCTTCAGATTCATTTTTAGTATATTGTACCTCTCATTAAGAACTATTAAAAGGTTAATTTATCTTTCTATATTTTGAATTTGAACGAATTTAGTAAGGTTGTATGGCCGCTTAAATCTTTATTTCTTCTGTGACGTATCGGAAAAAAATATTTAGTAGATGTGATGAGATATGGTTTGAAAATGTTTGAAACACTGATGAGTGGAACTTTCTCCTGCGCCACGATTAATAAAAAAAATACTGAACGAACAATTCGAACAATACCAAAAGGTTTATAAATGTTATTGTCATGTAACTTCACACACGTTCAATTCTAGGTTTAATACTGTATCTATAATATTATATTGTATTAATCTTTAAAAGTTCATTACTGAACTAATATCCTGCAAAACATAGTATCAAGTGAATTTCTATATTGGAATATAATTCCGAAATAATAATTCCGAAAGTGCACAATTTTCCTTAACTATGAAAAGTTTACTCAATGCATTATGTAAGGGAAATATTTGTAGAGTATGAAAGTATTATATTAGTAAGAAGTTATAGTTACGGGAATGAACGTTGCCGTAACAACCGACTATCAATTTGGAATTATCACCATATTCGGCCGGTCGGTTCTAAAATTATATTTGACTTAAAACCAACCAAACTAGCCGACCAATTGACATCAAATAATACCTTAGTTTTTGACATTTCTAAAGGTGGGGGCTTATAATGAAATTTACCTCTATAGCAGTATCATTATGCCTAGCTATAAAGGCTAGTTGCTACACTTCAAATTATGCTCCAGTAAATTCCACTTGTCCCACAAATAAAGACTTAGTTAGAATCGCATCTAATATTTCTAGTGATGAAGCGGATTGGATCGAACAGCGTCATCTGGTTACTGATCAAAACTTGATTAATTTCTTAAATCAAGCTGGTATGGAAGATTTTGATGCCGAAGATTTTATCAATAACCAAGCAAATAGATCCATTGGAATAGGTATCGCTTTTTCGGGAGGAGGATACAGAGCAATGTTAAGTGGAGCTGGTCAATTAGCAGCTTTAGATAACAGAACCTCCAATGCTTCAGAAGCAGGCTTGGGAGGCTTGTTACAATGTGCAAGTTATCTTGTTGGATTATCGGGTGGTAATTGGCTTGTTGGTACAGTAGCATTAAATAACTTTTCCTCCGTTGAAAGTATTATCAAAGAGGGTGTTATATGGAATTTAGAACATTCTATATTAAACATTGGTGGTATTAATGTATTAGAAACTGTCCAATATTATGATCACATTTCTGATGACGTACAAGCAAAGGAGGATAGCGGTTTTGAGGTTTCGTTAACTGATGTTTGGGGAAGAGCTTTATCTCATCAATTCTTTTCTGGTTTAAGTGATTATGGTTCCAGCTTAAAATGGTCTTCTTTACAAGACATGCATGCATTTGTTGAGCACGAAATGCCATATCCTATTGTTGTTACAGACGGTAGAACCCCAGGGAGTGCTATTATCAGTGAAAATTCTACTATTTTTGAGGTTAATCCATATGAAATTGGTTCTTGGGATCCTTTGGTATATCAGTTTACTCAAGTTAAATATTTAGGAACAGATATGGAAAATGGTTCTCCTGCTTCTAACAGCTGTGTTACAGGATTTGATAATGCTGGATTTGTTATGGGTACTTCTTCCTCATTATTTAATCAATTTATTTTACAACTTAACACCACTTCCCTTTCTACTACAATTAAGGACTTGATTTCTCACTTTTTGGAGAAAGCTTCCTCAGACGAAAAAGATATTGCCGTTTATGAACCAAATCCATTCTATAAGACTGATGTTGGTTTACCTTCTAGCGTATTGAAGAATGAGACATTGTTCTTATGTGATGGTGGTGAAGATTTACAGAATATTCCTTTATATCCATTACTCCAACCTGAACGTAAAGTTGATATTATTTTTGCTTATGATAACTCTGCGGATACTGATACATCGTGGCCTAACGGAACCTCAATGATTGCAACATTCGAAAGACAATTTGTCAAACAAGGTAATGGAACTCTATTCCCATATGTTCCAGATGCGGAATCAATGATCAATTTAAACCTTACCTCTAGACCTACATTCTTTGGTTGTGATGCTCATAATTTGTCCTCTTTGGTTGATCAAACATCGAGTCCTCAGAGTATCTTCGAGATTCCATTGGTTGTCTACACTGCTAATAGACCATTTAGTTACTATTCCAACACATCGACTTTTGAGAAGTTGTCTTACGAAGATTACCAAAGAGATGGAATGATAAAGAATGGATTTGAAATTGCTTCTAGATTAAATCGTACTTTAGATGATGAATGGGCTGCATGTGTTGGTTGTGCTATTATCAGAAGAGAACAAGAAAGACAAGGTTTAAACCAAACTGAACAATGTCAAAAATGCTTCCAGAAGTATTGTTGGGATGGAAGTATTCATGACGGTGCAGTTGGTGTAAACTTTACTCTTACTGGTTCTACAAATGGCCAAGAAAGTACTGGAAACACAAGTTCAGCTTCTTCTTTATTAAATGGTGGAAAGCGTACGGAATTTTACCAGTTGATCTCCATTGCATTTATTACTACACTTTTCTTCACGCTTTCATTTTAGAAATATAGATCTTGTCTGAAGGTCTATCTCTTTTTTAAATATTAGAATTATATATTTTTCAGTTGTATGACTGAATCATGTTATTTCAACTGTTACTTTAATTGACAGTGAAAAAGAAAAAGTACACCTCTTATTTATACATGTGCAAAATATTACGTTATACTGTATTCAGTGCCTGTAGTTTGAAATAGCCATGATTCCTAATCTTCTAATTACAAACTTTCTGCATCTATGAACAGTAAAACACATACAAAAAAATGGGTTTGGATGAAAATAAACTAAAAATTGATTAGATATCCCACCAATAATCAGCAAAAAGTTCATGTTAAGGCATAGAAAAAGTATTTTATGCTTTATCTGACTGCAATTCTTCTTTTTAAAGTTCCTAAACAAACCGCTTTGTTAATTTGGTGAAGAGAAAATACTTAGAAATACCTAATATATATAATAGATTCATAAAATATATTTAATGCTACACATAAGAAAATACACAGGTTCATAGTATACATGGCCATAAACTCCTTATGGAAATAACCCTTATACATATAATATTACATCTTTAACTAAAACTAGGTACTTTGATCTATGTTACACAAAGTCCACCAAACAGGGCTTAACTATATTTGATGCAAAATAAATGTGGCCCTACAAAGTTTAAAAGGATATTTATGAAGCCATAAAAAAGCCATCAAATATAAGACTTACAAGACAGACGTTGAAGATGGCCTGACAGATGGAATGCCTAATCTATAATTCAGCTTATTTTATCTAACGTAAGTATAAATAGTGCTACTAATAAGTAGTAATAATTACTAGAGCGAATCTGTGCACGTAATTTAATATATATTAAATAAAAGATCCCTAATAAATATTTCACCACAATTTTTTGAATGGTTTTGATAATAGTTTGACGTTTGTTGTATAGCGTTATTTTTAACTTTTAGAATGAAAGTTTAGGATTAAGGAATCAATATTACAAATACATCCTTTTGTTTTGGCTATTATACCTTCTTGGGATAACCTTACCATTGAAAGGAGGAAATATTATGTCTCATGAAATTGGTTTCAAAATCATATCCCCAAAATATTTATACCAGTAGACTTAAAGAAGTGTAATTATTTATTTGCAGCTTCATACGAAATCAGTATAGAAAACAATATAACGGGTTATATGTTCTAAATTTTAATATATTGGGATTCTAATATCTTCTGAAATGAATAAGTACAGTCTAAATGAAAGGTGGATATAGGAATCACCCGTTATAACGTTGGCGAAATTCTACCTCTTAATCGCATACCCCTCCCCCACGTTAAATTCTGGGGTTAATTAAGGCCGACAATTTCTAATCGAGGTATAAAAGTATATAATTATTACACTAAAAACATTAATGGTGAAGTCTTACATTATTTAAATGTCTTTTAAACCTATATTTACAAATTACGAGTCCAAAAACTCCAGTACTAAATACCATTATTCTAGAGCTGTAAGAATTGGACCATGGATTAAATGTGCTGGTCAGGGTGGCTGGGATTTAGAAGATGTTATCCCTGAAGATCATGATGAGCAAGTCAAGATTGCATTTGAAAATGTTGAAAGAGCAATTAAATCAGCGGGAGGAAATGGATGGCAAGATGTTGTCAGCATTAGAAGTTACCATCTGGACATTTCGAGGTTGGATATTTTTGTCGATTTATTTAGCAAGTATATGCCAAACCATATGCCTATTTGGACCTGTGTTGAAATTAACAAATTAGGAGATCCAAGAATGCTCATTGAAATTGAAGTAGAAGCCTATATAATTAATTAATTTGCTTTTCTCGTTTAAAACTACTTTTGTATTTGACTTCAAGTTTCTATTATTTATGTTCATAAAAGCATCGTATTTTCTAGAATACCTTTCATAATCGAGGATGATATGAAGGATATATTGTCGTTACATTAATATGTACGTCTTACATTTTAAATCTCTGTTTAAATGTAGTTATTTTGAACAGTTGACTCTAATTACTTGATTGTTCATTTATAGGCAATTGAATGTCAGGGAATGAAATATTTAAAGACCACATTAAACTTCAAACTGTAATGCTACTAATTTCCTCAAAATATAACTGACAAAGTCTGACTTCTATGTATTAATGACTATTTATAACATGTTAGCAATTTGCAGTTACACAGCTAAAAGACAATCTCAATAAAATTCTCTAAAATTTTCTAAAATTTTCTAAAACTCTTTATATACAAGTGTTTTTAATATGAGATAGTTTATCCTATAATATAATGGCATTTTGTTTTATAAATAACAATCATTACTAATGTAAGATATTAGTTATCAATTTGTTCTATTACTGGGAACAGTCTCCTAATTAAGACTTTTTGCAGTTTAGCGATAAGACTTTTGCAGGTTATAGTGACAAGTTTATGAACCGTTAGTAAGCTTAGTTATCTTAGTAGAGAGCAAACTTATTTGAAAACTGATTCCTAACTCAAATGAAATTCACTAAGAACCAAGTAATTAATCAATTTAAAGGGCAATTGATCAAATTGACCCATGATTCAGAATGTACAAAAACCAAAATGGATGTTAATGTATTTCTTCCACCTGTTGCGTTGAAACAGTCTAATACTAAGACACCAGTGTTGGTATACTTATCAGGATTAACTTGTACTCCAAACAATGCTACAGAAAAATCATTCTTTCAATATTTCGCCAGTAAGTATGGATTTGCTGTAGTTTTTCCTGATACATCTCCTCGTGGAGCAAACATTGCTGGTGAAGACGACTCATGGGATTTCGGTACTGGTGCTGGATTCTATGTTGACGCTACTCAGGAACCTTGGAATAAAAACTATAATATGTACTCATATGTACACAAGGAATTGCTTACTAGTTTGTCCAATGAGTTCCCAAATTTAGATTTTGAAGATAGGATCTCTATTACTGGCCACTCTATGGGTGGTTTTGGTGCATTGGTTGGTTTCTTTAAGAATCCTGGAAAGTATAAATCAGTTTCTGCCTTTGCTCCTATTGCAAACCCATCGACATGTCCATGGGGTGAAAAGAATTTTACGAATTACCTTGGATCAAATAAAGAGGACTGGTATAAATACGATCCTTGCCATTTGATTAAATCCTATACACATGAGAGCCAACCTGATATTTTAATCCACCAGGGTTCCTCAGATGGCTTCTATTGTAAAGATAAGCAATTGCAACCAGAAAACTTAGTTAAAGCTGCTGAGGAAGCTGGATATAAAGGTAAAATTGAATTGCATGTTGAAGAGGGATATGATCATCTGTATTTTTTTATTAGTACATTTGTCGAAGACCACGCTAAATTTCATGCAAAATATTTGGGGCTTAACTGAGCAATGTGGTCAACGTCCCTATTCATGCAGATTTAAGACTAAAAAGCTATATACTTTTTCTATCAATACATAAAATTGTATTTTGTAAATAATCATCTATAACTCTTCTTTGAATTTTGCTTCCCATGCAACGCACCATTTAACTTTATTCTCGTTTAATTTATTTGCTGATTTTACAATGCTGATTAATTTATAACAATTCTTTGAAATATTAGTAGTATACGCTTTAATTTCGTCATCCACAATACCGTCCAACATAAGATCAACAATTAAACCGTCTATTAAGGTTACTATTGCACGCTGGGCAGAGTAAATGCTATTAATGTCTTCACCACTGGTTACGGAGGGTAAAGATTTAGTCAATGAATTTAATAATAATTTGATTAACTTGATTTTAGAAAGCCATAATTTGGAGAATTCTATAACTTCATCACTAACAGAATCTTCTGAGTCTGACTTTGTTTTATTATTTTCAACTGGTGGTACACTATCTTCATCTTCATCTTCATCTTCATCCTCTTCGTCACTAAATCCAAAAGGATCATCGTCATCAAAATTCCCTGGATTTTCAGTCCACTCCTCAAATTCTTCCAAGCCATCATCTATTAAAGAAACACTTTGCTTTATTTTTTTAGATAACAATCCCAATTTGCCTTTTTCTACTAAGGTGATTAATGCATCACATTGTGACCAAATTCTACCAACTGAAATGAGCCTTATATCTGACTCTGTATCTTGCTCAGGATTTGATTCAGTTTTACCCTGTTCCAATAGAATTAACTCATCTACTAAGGAGCCATAGCAATCTAGAAGTAACCTTACGTATTCAACTATTTCATCGTAAAAGATTTTGGATGTATCATTAGGGTCTAATTGTAAAATAATAGAAATCAAGAATACAATAGATTCAGAAAGTTTTTGGGAGCAGCTTAAAGCTGGACCTTGCTCTTTCGATAATGTTTCAGGCTTGAACACAATACCTACTTTGGTGGTATGTGCTTTTATTAACTTCGCTAACTTGACAAGTTCTTCTAAAGGATTTTCTGTCTTGGCTGGTTTTATTTCAGACGAAAAGGTCTTAGCTTCTTGAAAATTTTTTCTCCAAAATTCAAGAGCTTCCTTACAAGAATTCAAGAACGATTTTAAGTCTATCTTTATTTCACTCATACTGCTGATGATAGATTTCGTCTTTATTTTCAGTACTATCTTCAATTGATGAGCTGAATCATATCAACCTGGGCACGACTTTTTTAATCCATTAGTTTAGATAAAGATATACGGAAATAGTTTCTTAATATGTATTGGCACTAATACGATTCAAAATATACTGGTTTATAAATTGTATATTTTTTTAAGTGGAATCTCCTTTCTTACTATGTCGAATGATATATACTTAGAAACACTTCAGCTTGAACATGTATGTGTCTAAGGAAAGTTTTATTTTTCTTTTGAAACTAACCACGTTACGTTCCTTAATACTTTTACAAATAGACATATTAAATTACAGCTATGAACATTTAAGAATAAAAAGAATACTACATTGTAAAACAAGAAAAACAAATGGTTATTATCATTTTATCTATAATTCTTTTTCAAAGTTATCAGAAAATAAGGGCGGTTGGTGTAGTGGTTAACATATCTGCCTTCCAAGCAGGTGACATGGGTTCGATTCCCGTACCGCTCATTTCTTTTTTTTTTTTATTTTTTGTTTATTCTGTACAGTCTTAAAATCAAATGCATTGAAGTAAACTAATTTCTAAATCCTTTTTTGTTGAAGACAGAATATTAACATTGAAGATACAATAAAATGTTCAAAATTGAACGTTATATGATATTATTCAGTGTTCAATAGATTATGAAATAAATTTTTTTTTTTTATAATCATTTACTTTAATCATTTACTTTTTATAAAAAGTTGCAAAATTCATAATTTATTAGAATTTTGAAGAAACCTAAGCTAAAAGATAGAAACATTCTGGTTCAAATACATAATTTCCAGATTTTTACAGTATCAGAGATATCGAGACTTAAAAATTTAAATAGTATTCCAAATTTAAACTATAAAGGTACATATCAGTATGAGAACCTACCAATCATCATCATCATCTTCGTCATCACTTCTGGAAACTTTTCCTTTTCTCTGGTTAAGAGCTAATGCCAATGCATCAGCTAAGTTTGCAGGTTGACCAGCAGGAGCTGAATTTCCTGCAGAAGTATTCACCTCTTCACCTTTGGCTTCTTGTAAAATTACACTTGGTTTCTCCAACTGTGATTTATCTGTCTTCTTAAGTACCCCTATACCTGCACCTCTAATCGACGCTAAAAGCGCATCTCTAGAAGCATCACCTGTTGCTTCATTAAGGGATGTATCTCCACCCAGCTGTAATGCTGGTGGGGCTGGTGGAGGTGGTGGTATATTTGTAGATTGAGAAGGTGGTAATGGAGGTGGCGGTGGTGGCATGGAGCTCGTGTTTTGTTGAGAAGGTGGTAATGGAGGAGGAGGAGGTGGAAGCGAGCTTGAGTTTTGCTGAGCTGGTGGTAATGGAGGAGGTGGTGGTGGCATGGAGTTGTTTTGCTGAGCAGGTGGTAATGGTGGTGGCGGTGGTGGCATGGAGTTATTTTGCTGAGCAGGTGGTAATGGAGGAGGTGGAGGCGCATTTTGCACTGGTTGTTGCTGTGGGATTGTGGAAGGTTGAGAGGCAAATGCCGGTGCAGTTGTTGTTCTAGCTCTTGGTGGTGGTGCTGGCGGAGGTGGACCTCTATTAGCCCGAGGTGGTGGGGGAGGAGGGTTAGCTTGGTTGGCCCTGGGAGGTACTGGTACGGTATTATTACCCCGGGGAGGCGGTGGTGGAACGGGCCCTCTATTTGGTGGTGGTGGTGGGACAGATCCTCTAGATGGTGGGGCAGGTGGAACAGGACCCCTTAATGGTGGTGCAGGTGGAACTGGGCCTCTTGATGGTGGCGGTGGTGGTGGAAGTTGTCCATATTGTTGACTACCTACTTGACTTCCAGCTTGAGGTAAGGTAGGTGGCGCCTTATGTACTGAATTTTGATTTATTTGAGGAGGTGGTGTATTTTGATATTGAGCAGGTGGTGTATTCTGATACGGTGATGAATAAGCCGTTGTTTGATTTTGAGGAACAGATGGTAGTGATGAATTTGATACGGGAGGTGCAATAGCCGTAGATGGAGGAACTCTAAATTTTGGATGCGCAGCTGCCTCTGGAGCAGCTTCTGGTTCTGGTGTCCCAAAGACCGACGAAGATTCAGGAGTGGATATATTTTCACTTTCCAGTCCTCCTGAAGGAGCTGCCGATACTGATCTATGCGTAGGGTCTATCGATGGAGATTTTGATACTGGAGGAGGAGGTGGAGGTGGTGCCTTTTTGTGCTTTGAGGTTGTCGAAGTTCTCAGAACTGGTACCTCTGCTGTAGTTTCTTTAGCTTTATTAACTCTGCGGGGAATTGGTGGCTCTAATCCAACTAATGGTCCACCCTGTTTTGCAATGTAATCCTTAATAAATTCCCTGTTATCTGCTATCATGTCTTCCGTTATACCAGCTGCCGCAAGTTCTGAATAAAGAGTTCTCCATTCAGGTGGCGGCAAATCATCATAGTAGATTACACCTTTAGCTCTTCTGGACCGCTGTGCAGTGTTACTGTTCACAAACTCACCTCTTGGACCTGGTGCTTGTGGACCTGAAGGAGCAGCTTTCTCCTTCAATGCAATTGCATTTTTATTGTTAACAGTTTTTTTAGATCCATGCTTTTGACGACTTGTTACTCTTTTAAAGAAATGTGCTGCTTCACTACTGTCTTCAAATAGTAAGCCTACTAAACATTCTTCAATTTCAAATGTATGAAAGAACTTTCTATCTTGATGATATTCAAAATTAACATATAACTCTTGATCCCAAATAACACCTCTATGACCTATTATATCCACTAATTTTAAGAAGAATGTATGCCCAACTAAGTCATCAACTAATGCAATTCCTCCCATGAGTCCAGTATAAGTCCAGCTAGTAGGATCAGGATATGCAATATATAATCTTGCTACCGTAGCATCAATTACCTTATTATTAGCCTTAGGAATTGCTCTCTTTATTTTCTCTTTATCTTGTGCAGTAAGAGTCCCCATGGCTTATACAATGTGTATATCAACTAACAAATCTATTCTATTCTTAGTTAATTCTCAACCTGATCGCTTATTGTAAACTGTAAACTGGATTTTCGAATGTTTTACAGGTTGACGAAAACTACATTTTTTTCAATGAGCACGCTAATTTAACTGTTAAAAATATTATACTATAGTAATTGTATTTGATATGTCTGGTCGTCAAGGTGGTAAAGCTAAGCCTTTAAAGGCTGCCAAGAAGAAGCAACAGGATTTTGATGATGAAGACCTTGCTTTTAAGGCTAAACAAAAAGCTGATGCCCAAGCTAAAAAAAAACTTGCTGAGCAAGCTAAGAAAGGTGGACCATTAATTGGTGGTGGTATTAAGAAGTCTGGTAAGAAGTAAAAGCTTTTCTATAATTTTATAAGTAATAAATAAAGACATATGAAGGTATTCTGTAAGTTGTAGTCTTGTATAATTGAGAATTGCGTAGGTGAGCTGATGAAATGAATGGAAACGGAGATCATTTGGAGTATAAAACCCAAAATAGGCGCATTCTGACGTTTTTAGTGCGTTATGGGCTTAAGAGCATTTAGATGAATTTCTTATAAAGCAGCTAACCAATAGAAAGTTACTTGGGTCTATATATCATGTTTTTTTCTCTATAAAAGCTACCTAGGGTGCAATGAAATTTCAAAGTCAGTAGCTATTAACTGGATGTTTTTGACATTAATTCATTTTAGGTAATTTCAATGAATTGAAATGAAATTAGATCTAGATATATTGCAAATCATAACATTCCATAAATTATCAACAAAAATTATTAATAATATACTTGAATATAATATCAATAAGGATAATTATATATTGCATCAAAATATATTTTGAGAAGCTCTTATACTATATTAAATTTCTACGTCAAGATTTAGAAATTCATGATAGTATCTCCTTTACAGTGTATACCATGGATATACAATATATAGAACTACAACTTCCTTTATAAAATTCTTTTAGTATTAAAATATATTCTATTATAATAGTTATGAGCGTCTTTCAATCTAAAAAGTCCCCACTTATGTAGCAATGCGTAAAACTTTAGACCAATAGAAATTGAATCAATCATCATCTTGATCCAAACTTAACTAAGTTCAACCAACATAGAACATTCAGTTCCAATAATTTGTATTATACAAATTGTCCATATGTGTCTAAGTTATTTGGGGACAAAAAGGTACGAATATCTAAATGCAACTGAATTTATATTGATCTCGGCTGCATTCGGCTCCGAAACCCCACCTTCTACGATGTAGTCGTTACTTTATTAATTGAAGAATCTTATTTAAGTTCTAATAATGTTACTCCTTGCTACTCATTTTAATAGGAATAATGTCACCGGAAGTTGTTGAATCAGTTAGTGGCAGACAAGAGGTTTCTACAACTTCTGCTAAGAAAAAGTCTAAAAATAGCCGTACAGAAGTTGAAAAAGACATACAGCTAGAAGATAAACTAGGTGATTCACATATGAATTTGTTGCCTACAAAGAAATTACTTATATGCTTAGGTGCCATGTCACTTAGTCTTTTTATGTCCTATTCAGATCAACAAAGTGTTACAATTGCTCTCTCCACAATCGCTAAAGACTTAAATTGCGAGAATACGATTAATTGGGCCGGTACTGCTGCATTATTAGCAAATACAGTATGTCAAGTTCTTTTTGGTAGATTAGCAGATATTTTCGGAAGAAAAACTGTTTTATTATGGTCGATGGGGATTCTAGCTATTGCTGATCTTTGTTGTGGATTTGCTCAAACAGGAGTGCAATTCTATGTGTTTCGTGCATTTTCAGGTATTGGCCAAGGAGGAGTACAATCGATGACAATGACAATTGTTAGTGACATAGTCACATTAAAACAAAGAGGAAAGTACCAGGGAATATTGGGTGCAAATATCGGCTTAGGTAACTCAATTGGACCATTTATAATGGCAGCCTTTATTGAACATTCCAGTTGGAGAAACTTTTATCATATGATGACTCCGTTAATTATAGTTGTTATGATTCCTATTTACTTTATAGTTGATAATAACAAACTGAAAAAAGAGGATGTTTTATCTAAGAAAGAAAAGTTTATGAAAATCGATTACTTAGGCTTTTTCTTTAGTACTGCAAGTTTAACATTACTTTTGATTCCACTTAGTGGTGGAGGGTCTACATATCCGTGGAACAGTCCATTAGTGATTGGAATGTTTATTGTTGGAGGAATATGCTTCATTGGGTTTATCATCATTGAATGGAAGATTCCTAGCTTACCAATGATTCCTATAAGATTGTTTAAAAAATCGTCGTTAACTATTATATTACTGTCGAATTTCTTATTTGGTATCTGCTACTATGGAGTTTTATACTATTTACCATACTATTATCAAATAGTAAGAAATTTGGATGCCATTCACACATGTATAGTTTTGCTACCCTTAGTTATGGGTCAATCAATATCTTCAATCCTCAGTGGGGCTATTGTTAGCTGGAGTGGTCATTACATATATATCATTTTAGCTGGTTTCGGGTTATGGTTACTAGCTACTTGCTTGATGTTATTATTTGATATTGATACTAATTATGGTATAATTGTTGTAATCTTGTTAATCTTAGGATTAGGAATTGGCTGGGTATTTCAACCTACTATGGTTGCTGCTCAGGCACATGCAAGAAAATCAGAAAGAGCTGTTGTAATCAGTTGTAGAAATGTGGTTAGATCATTCGGTGGGGCAGTTGGAGTTGCTATCTCATCTACTATATTTGGTAATACGTTATTGAAGGAAGTCGATGGAGAGCTCAATTCTGGAAAGTCAATTATAAGCGAAGATGATCTAGAGTATTTAAAACTGCATATTTACAACAGGATCACGATGGAGGGACTAAGTAATAACCAATTAAACGTTGTTCGTAAGATGTACATGAAGTCAGTCAAGAACACATACTACTTATATATACCAATTATAGCTGCTTGCTTAATATCCTTTTTTTTCGTTAGAGATAGCGGGTTGCAATGTATTGACGAGATCAATGCAGAAGAAGAAACAGCAGTGGCCAAAGACAGACTTTTGGATAAAATAAGAAAAATAAGATAATTGTTAAAACATAAAAACATGTTCCAGATTGTAATTTAATGGTAAATATATTTTCCATCTGCAAAATGATATAAACAATTTTTAGGTAATACTGATGATTTTAGTACTATTATGGAGTAACTTAAATATCTCTAAGCAATTAAACTAAGGATAACTCCAAACAAAAGTCTTTTTCTAATAGAAGTATTACCATGGCAATTTAAATTATCTCACCACAAAAATGTTTAGAGTAGATTGTTTAATGTTTAGAAGGTAACAACATTATGAAGTCGTGGTTTTAAATAACAAATAAAAAAGCCAATTTGTTAGATTTGAAATGTCTAAAGCTTAAAACTTGAAATTTTAAATTTTATATTAATAAAAAGGAAGGTCTTCTCCAATTTAATTAGAAATTAGATACAATAGCATTATATACTAGACGTACTTTTTTTTTTGAGAGCTAGTATAGAAGTATAAATAAGTACCTATAAGATGTAATGTAAAAGATTGACTCTTCGATTGATTGTAGTACACTTACCAAAGAATTTAAGGATAGCAATTAAATAACCTTCTTGCAGCAATACGTTAAATGTCCATATACAAGTCATTAAACAATAACTCCAACCGCTTAACTGAATTGTTCCCTAAATCTTTCTCATTACCTCTAAGGGAAACTCAAGAACACTCTAATTAGCCGCAAAAAAAAAAAAATCGCTAGAAATCTATAGACGGCTAAATTTGAAATACCGTGAAAAAGATAAAAATTTAGATGTCAGATAACGAATGAGTAACCATATTCTCTCTCATATCTTATTCATTATTAGTATGGAGATCTTAGATGTCTTTTAAGGTTGCAAGTCTTTTCAAATCACAGTCTCTAAAAGTACGAGAAATATTACTACAGTCGAAATTCTCCTTATTCGCAGTGGTGCTTATAGGACCATTCAAAAAAATATGAAAGAGGTAGTGAGAAAAAATAGTCTTTTTGAATTTGAAATGTTGTTTCAATATCAACAATCTATTATCGTTAGAGGAAAACTCCAAAGATTGGATCTCTACCATTTTTTTGAGAAGTCTTGTTAAGTCCATAGGCCCTTGAACATGAAATTCTAATTATTATCTACTATTACTTAACTTTAATTATGGCACATATTTTCAGTCAAATTCAATATTAAGACAATAAGCTAAAAGGCTAATATTAAAAGACTTATTATTCACATTCACCATGAAATAGATAACCCAACTAGCAATATTATAAGGTTTTGCTTATTAATATTACAGCTATGCATGTCATCAAGAGCCCTGTAATTAGGTGTCAGGCCCGATATCCAATGATCGGAAACTAAAAAATAAATCCATTGGAGATATCTCCAATTAAGGATATAGAATTAGCCATTTAAGTAACTAATAAATAGTTTCCAATACTAATTTTTTATAATGGTTATTTCAATATAGCATTACTAAACGAATAAGGTGATTCACATTATATAGCCCTATTAATATATTCATATATTCGCTTATATTACATAATACATCGATATAGTCGTAAATCTTACCCTGTCAAATTTATTCTTTCGGCTCCGAAAATTTTAGCTCCGCATCTTTCATGCCCAAATGTAGAGCCGTTTTGACGTAGATAAGTAGGTTAGTAAGCTGTATTTCTAAATTTATTTATTATTTATATTTCAGATGACTAGTGAAGAATATGTCAGAAGCAAAAGTTGAAGGTGCATATGAGAGAAGACAAGAGACTGCTAACAAGAATAATAAGACTCGAGACAGTAATTCAAGCACAGATGAAAAAGAGCTAGCAGATAAGCTAGGAGATTCACATATGAATCTATTACCTACAAAAAAATTAATTATCTGTTTGGCAGCTATGTCGTTGGGTCTTTTCATGACTTTTACTGACCAGCAGAGTGTTACTATTGCACTCCCAACAATTGCTAAAGACTTAAACAGCGAGAATACGATTAACTGGGCAGGTACTGCTGCATTGCTAGCAAATACAGTGTGTCAAGTTCTTTTTGGTAGATTAGCAGATATTTTTGGAAGAAAAACGGTTTTATTATGGTCTATGGGGATTCTATCTGTTGCTGATCTTTGTTGTGGATTTGCTCAAACAGGAGTGCAATTCTATGTGTTTCGTGCATTTGCAGGTGTTGGCCAAGGAGGGATACAATCGATGACAATGACAATTGTTAGTGATATAGTCACATTAAAACAAAGAGGAAAATACCAGGGAATATTGGGTGCAAATGTAGGTTTAGGCAATTCGATTGGACCATTTATAATGGCAGCCTTTATTGAACATTCAAGTTGGAGAAACTTTTATCATATGATGACTCCGTTAATTATACTTGTTATGATTCCTATTTACTTTATAGTAGATAACAAACTGAAAAAAGAGGATATTTTATCCAAGAAAGAAAAGTTTATGAAGATCGATTACTTAGGCTTTTTCTTCAGTACTGCAAGTTTAACGTTAATTTTGATTCCACTTAGTGGTGGGGGTTCTACATATGCATGGAACAGTCCATTAGTGATTGGAATGTTTATTGTTGGAGGAATATGCTTCATTGGGTTTATCATTATCGAATGGAAGATTCCTAGTTTGCCAATGATACCGATAAGGTTATTTTCAAGAGCATCATTGTCAATAATCTTATTAACAAATTTCTTATTTGGTATCTGCTATTATGGGTTATTATATTATTTGCCATATTATTTCCAGATAGTTAAGAATTTGGATACCATACATTCTTGTATTCTACTTCTTCCCCTAGTTATGTCTCAGTCTGTTTCCTCAATTATTGGAGGTAATCTCATTAGTTTTAGTGGTCATTACATATATATCGTTATTATTGGCTATGGATTATGGCTATTGGCAGCTTGCTTGATGTTATTATTTGGAGTTACCACAAACTATGGTAGTATTGTTGGTATACTATTAGTTCAAGGTATTGGTATTGGATGGACTTTTCAACCTACAATGGTTGCAGCGCAGGCTCAAGCAAGAAAATCAGAGAGAGCAGTAGTAATAGGATGTAGAAATGTCGTGAGATCATTTGGTGGTGCTGTTGGAATTGCAATTTCTTCAACAATATTTGGTAACACCTTGCTCAGAGAAATTAATCAAGAATTAAAATCAAGTAAGGCCTTATTGAATACTAGCTATTTAAATTATTTGAAGCTGCATATATACAATAAGATTTCAGTGGATGATTTAACAGCAGCACAACTGAAAATAGTTCATGAGATGTACATGAAATCAATAAAGAATACATATTATCTATATATCCCATTGATGGCTGTCTGTTTCATTTCTTCAACCTTCGTTAAGGATAGGGGATTGCAATGTATTGACGAAATAAACCCAGAAGGTGAAAAGATCATGCTTAAAGATAAGCTATTTGACAAACTCCGCAAGCGACTTTGATTAGTTTTAATTATTATTTGCCCATAGATTCATAAATTCATTTCCTAATTGATGTATATTTTGTTCATTGATGTAGTTCCCAATATAACCCATCTTCAGATTAACAAATCCCTCTACCTCTTCATAACTTAAGTCTTCATGTGGGTTGAATGCATCAGCAACTTGTTCATCACTGAATGTAATACCCAAATCGTCCAATATAGAACGAGGAAATGATTTTAATTGGGGGCTTACACTAATATTAAGTAGTCTGAACATAGCATCAATAACCCCAGTGCCTTTGCTAGTCCCATACATTGTAGTCTTTTCACCCAGGAAAACAATCTTTTTGATATATGGAACATCTTGTGTAATGAATTTCCATCCACGTAAGTAAAGGCACATCCCAATAATGATAATTACAAGTAGAAGGAACGTTTTGACCATACTAATAGCTAAATTTATGACCATCCTCACCATTCGCTTTATGGTCTTGTAAACAAAATACATCAAAAACAACCCACAAACAATCATTGTAGCTTGCGGGAATGTACTATATGATAATTCGATCGCAATAACTGCATTCCTAACCAATAATATCACAGCACTTAAACATACAGAAGCAAACTGCACTATAATTTCTGAGAAATCCATCTATATTTTGCAATTTTTACTTATCTACAATTCAATCCAGTAAATCAAATACCCTCAGATTGGTAGAATCGGAAGTTGACCGATTTTGCTTAGACCGGAATAGATTCCTACAACCAACATGGGAGTTGATAGTTATCAATACAATCTCTTTTATCTATTCACAAGTCTGAGAATATTTAAACTTACCAATTATTTGACAACTTGCTATGAGTTTATTAGAGTTTAATTGGCAACGAAAAACTTAAGCACACATACATAGTGTTGTGATTAAATTAGCACCAATACATTTATGAAGACAGCCTCGGTTTAAACTTCCTTAATTAGAATAATGAAGAAAATGGTCTAGTTTAGGGAGTTTCCAGCAATTGAAGATTCTACAAAGCATCTTTCCGAGAAAGAGAAAAGTTTATGTTAATTTCTTAGCAGTTATGGTAAACGTTGCTTTCTCTGTGAATAAAATATTTCCTATCCATAGTGTTAATAAAAGGAGCCAATGCATTTGTTAGCAATAGTATCTTTTAAAATAAACCTTCAAATATATAGATATAACAACATCCAAATTGTATAATTGAAAATAACCTTTTCACATAAAATCTCTAATAGATATTTTATATTTGCATTATTCCTTCCTCTGGATACATGAATGCTTTACCATAATCCTGCTCGCATTACTACCGGAATAGAAGACCTAAGACACACTTAATGCGTTGTCCCTTAAAAGTTTTCATCAAGGTTACCCGCATTTACAATTTCATATAAATAAGATTTTATGTTCTACGCCGTAAGATATTCTTTTTTCTCTATTGAAAGTTGTTACTCCGGATTGACGTATATAATAGTCGAAGTATGTGCATTGTAGAATAGATACTCACCCAGCAATGGAATCTATGGTCTCGTCGTCTTGCCTATTAAGTTAGGGAGATGAAATATACGAGACTGAGATGAGTACCTATGATGCAATGTCGTATGTGTCTATTTGATGATCTATGTTCGGTTAGATCAATGTGATTAAAATGAATATGTTGGAGGTTAGAAACTCTAATGTGTCCCGTTATGTCACTACATTCTGTATTTTGTAACCTTCGTATTTGATTTGTCTGTCCTTTTCTTACAACTTAAGGGATATATATTACAAGCGTTTATGAAATGTAATGTAGAGTATCAATAGAATTAAATTCAAGTATGAACTTATAAACTTGAAACGAAGGAGATTTTGTTAGCTAATTTCAAGCAAGTGTATTTACTATTTACATAAAGATGTAATATTCTGCATACTAGATCTCCAAATCATGGCCATATTGATTTGTTGCAAGTTTTCATCACACCATTTACATATAGCTAGCCATCATTTATTGTAAGTCTGTAAGCATGTGTAGCTTTTTGATCAATATTACTTTGTAGTTTTCTAAATGCATGACTCTAATAGTTAGCCGCTGATGTTGCTACGAATTAAATCTGAGTTTCTTCCATGAGATAGTCAGTGCTCACTAGTTTATTGTGTGCGGTCACTATTTGCGAAGTTCGACAAGCCATTATCTTTCATTTCCTTTTACAACGAAATTTCCTTATTCATCATTATAGGTAAGCGATAATGTTCCTGAGAAAGAAACCCCCTAAGCTTACCCTATTTGACGAACTACAGCTGACATACTATGATTGCTATAGTTTGACACAAAAGTATCTCAAATGGGAGGAAGAAAATAGAATTGAAGAGTCGTTGAAGGGTTGGAAGAGTTTGCATACATCAATGTTGTTTAAATTGGAGGCATTCGAAAAGAACTCGAAGTTTAAGGACGATGAAGAGCTCATGTTGAGTAATTTGAAGGAATTGAAACTCGAAAACGCTAAGCATTTGTTGCGAGTTCAGTTGAAAGTGGATGAAATCAATAGAATAAAAAATATAAATAAACAGCAATCTGTACCACCACCGCCTTCAGGTAACTCCAATTCATCGAATGTACGATCCTTTCGTGATGATTCGATCAACAGAGTTCCATCAGGAGGTAAGCCTCCACCTAGATCGTTGTTGAAATCTCTTCGACTGGGAAATGCATCTTCATCCTTTACTTCACATACACATAAAAACACGAAGCCAGTAACTAATGGAGCACATCTGCAAGCATCACAAGCTGCTTCGACTATTTGGACTAGACCTCCTAAACCAGAAAAATCTAGAAATTCATATAGAGAAGAAAACCAGGACGACTTATTTCAAGATTTCAATCAAGATTCTATGGTACTTGAAAAGAATTGGGAAAAAATAAACAGCAGCCCTTCACCTCCTTTAATACAATTAGATACGGATGATGAAGATTTATATTTTAATGATAATGGCACTAGATTATCACTGTCGATGGAAGATTTGACGATTAAACCAGTTCCTCCTGTTCCTCCCAAAAAGAGACAACTGACTTCAAATGTACCAAAACAACTGAGCTATAGTAGTAATAATATGTCGAAGAGCTCATCTGAGGCAAATGTGGAAAAGCGTAAGCCATACTCTTATGCCCAACCTAAGAGAATGGATGTATCCCATTTAATGAAGCACACTCATACCCCATCAAGTAATGTTAAAAAGGCTTCAGCCAAGCCGTCATCTACTTCATCAGCAGCAAGCCGAAAGCACGCAACTACTGTAGCTTCAAAACTTGCCGTAGCAAAGAGCGCATCTGCAAAGCTGGCCACTCCTCACAGACCATCCGCCGCCTCAACAACGACGACTAAACCAAAAGCTTCTACTGCAGGTGCTCAAAAGAAGTCAAACATATCGTACAATTATGTTAAAGCACCTGGTACTGATAAGAAAAAACCAGTTAAAAAGGCGACCACTAAACCAAAAACTGCTAATGAGGATGCTACACCATTATCTCCTACAATGGATGAAATACTTGGCGGTTATGGTGAAGCTGATGAGGATGGAAACTTTGTTGATTTTGAGAAGATTACAAGTGAGAGTCTAGAACACTTAAATGAAAAAGAGATAGATGCATTTATATCAACCGTCAAAGGTGCGGATTACGCGTCAGCGAAACAAATTTTAAATGATATTGTTGTACACGGAGATGAGGTGTATTGGGACGATATAGTAGGTCTCGAGGGTGCAAAGAATTCTCTTAAGGAAGCAGTAGTATACCCCTTCTTAAGGCCAGATCTATTTAAAGGGCTTCGAGAACCTACAAGAGGTATGCTCTTATTTGGGCCGCCGGGTACCGGTAAAACAATGTTGGCGAGAGCTGTTGCAACAGAGAGTAAATCAACATTCTTTTCCATTAGCAGTAGTTCGCTTACTTCAAAATACCTAGGAGAGTCTGAAAAATTAGTTAAGACATTATTTTTACTTGCGCGTAAGTTATCACCTTCAATTGTTTTCATAGATGAGATAGATTCTCTTTTAGGCTCAAGATCAGAAAATGAGGTAGAGAGTACAAGAAGAATCAAAAATGAATTTCTTATTCAGTGGTCTGAGCTATCCAGTGCTGCTGCTGGAAGAGACAGAGCTGACGAGGAGCAAGACGACAGAGTGCTTATTTTAGGTGCAACAAACCTTCCTTGGGCAATCGATGAGGCAGCAAGAAGAAGATTCGTTAAGAGACAATATATTCCATTACCAGAAGACGAAACTCGTATGAATCAGATAATGAAACTATTGAAATACCAAAAAAATACTTTATCTGAATCTGATTATAAATCACTTATTGATTTAACTAAAGGGTTCAGTGGTTCTGATATAACTGCCTTGGCAAAGGATAGTGCAATGGGTCCTTTACGGTCGTTAGGTGAGAAATTATTGCTGACACCAACAGAACATATCCGTCCGATTAATATAGATGATTTCATTAATAGTCTTAACTATATTAGACCAAGTGTATCTAGTGAGGGACTTTATGAGTATGAACAGTGGGCCAACAAATTTGGTTCTTCTGGAGTGTAATAATCATGGTTTATTTTAAAATTCATTATATCTGTATAAATAAATAAATACTGCATAAACATTATAAGCAAAGTATATAATGAAGTTACTTATAAGTATTGTAATCTTTCTTTTCTATACTCATAAAGTGCATAAGATGTTCCGGAGAATTCATTTCTTTTCTAACGAAACTAATTTGTTAGATGCTTTGTTTTAATGGAAATAAACAGCTCCACTTTGATTTAGAGAAGTTTTCTAAGTTCAGCTCATGTATACTCTTCAATTAACTATTTATATTTAAATAACCTCTGAAATTTTTTGTCACATTACTTGGCATACAATATCTTGGGTCTATTGGAAGAAGGTCAAATCTACCCATTAAACTAAGACCTGCAATACTAAAACATGTATGATATACATCTGTTTGGTTTTCGGGTCTATCTCCAAAGCCACCCTCTTCGGGATCTTGACAAGTAAGAATAAAAGAAGTTAACATATTAGGATCTATCCAATGATCCCTCTCAATTATAGCCAAAGATGATAGCACCCACCATGAATAACACACATCAGGCAATTTTTCGGGTCTTCCATTCAAGCCACCACTAGGTAAAACTTGTCTTTCGCTCAACCAAGTCCCTATCTTATCCTTATTGACTAAATGCAACTTTTTTGCAATAGCCAATGCTGCTAAGCAAGTGAATACTTGCGCAGCATGACTCTCTGCTCCAGGAACCATTCCAAAACCGCCATCAAAATTCTCACATTCTAAGATAAATGCTACTGCTGGGTCAGATATTTCAGTTGTAAGCTCACCAAATATAGATAATGCACTTAGACCAATATAAACAAACCTTGTATCTATTTCTCCAAACTCATCACCTTGAAAACTTCCATCAGGTAATTGAAGGTTTTTAATGAAATTAACAACCCTTTCTTTTCTATGTTCCAATACATCCAACTTGTTATAGATAGATAATATTTGAATTGCCGATAACGTGGAAGTTATATGTGCATCATGCTTGGGAAATGAACCAAAGCCACCAGTTCTAGGATTCCAACAGCTTAGAATAAATTCGATTACGTCTTCCTCTGGTAGAGCGTCTAAAGAATTCATTGTGACCAAAGCTGTGATTGCCCAGTAAAGACCGTTCATTCTTAAATGTTCACTAAGCCAATATTCATAAGACTTCTGTGATAATTTAGAGTCTAAGTTCTTTATATACTCCACATGTTTCTCCTTAAGAAATTCTCCAGCTGCACTCATATATTCTATTGTAGTTACTTATTTTTCTTAATTACAACTTTAGAAGAAGTGACTTTTTATATATTTATGATCCTGTATATAATAAACTAAAAGTAAATCTCCTTGAAGTAGAACTTCTTATTACTTGGATAGTATTCCACATAGTTCAATTTTCTATTGCTACCGGTTAATTTCGATATGTTAACAACCTTACAGCTATTATAGGTAACCTCAAAATTTTCAAAATTTGCATCGTTTATAATTATTACGTTTGGTAATGGTTCAATTCTCAACGCATAATCGTACTTAGGATCTATGACTTTTAAATTCTTCATGAACGGTTGTAAGCTGCCTTGATCTAATAAGGTTTTTACAAGTTTTCTTGCTTGTTTTATTTTAGAGCTTAGATGGATTTCATCTGTATTTATATTCTCAACTCTTAGGCCCTCTTTTTCTTTCGCTAGTCTTTCATTTTCCATTTCGATATCAGTATCAAATACAATATCATTTCTCTTAAATTTGCTTGTAAAATCATCCTTAATTACTACTAATTCCTGTGATAAATAATTGATACGAAGTGGATTCCAACCCAATATTAAATTACCCTTTGGTAATAAACGCTCAAGTCTATTAGTGAATACTTTGGGTATGTTTCTTTGCGGAAAAACATCTAACTTTAGACTTCCCATCGAATATGTAGATTGCCAAGGGTCATTTTTACCAGGAATTAGGACAAACTTTGTATTCTTAATGAGGTATTCATAAGTAGACAATATTGTTGCAAATTTATCAAAGTGGCTTTTATAACTTTCTGAATTAGTAATGCTAGTAGTAGATGAATTAGATGGCGTTAATGGGGCCGAGATGAATGATCCTATCATGATGATGGCTAAGGGTTTAAACTCTTCGTTTTCTATAATTTCATTTTCTAGCTTTAGGAACAATTTCTTAAGTCCATCTAAAACTTTAAAGTCATCTAAAAAGCAATCTGAACCAAGTACTATTATTCTATGATTTGAAAGACTCTTTTCTAGAGTGGCTAATTTTTTCTTTAATTGTCTATCAATTTTAAGAATCTGATTAGACGCCAGAGCTTTACTTTTGGATTCTTGATGTATTCCCAAGAAATCTAAATGACCATAATTTTCCATAGCAATATCTCTTTTCTCAGCAGGTGGATGGGTGATATTACTAACATGAAAACAACCACCCATGTAGTTAGTCGACAGACTTGTACCTCCTGAAGCTGAATATATACCCTCAACAATTACAAACATTCCAGGACAATAATATGAACCTTCTGTTTTGAAAGCCTGAGTCAAGTTCAACTCTATGTAATCTGTAGCATCCTCTAATACGAAATCGTCGTTTGAGTTCTTAGAAAGTAACCCAAAAAGTATAAATTTACTTCCATCTCTTCCTAAGACATTCTTAATAAGAGTTATTTCGTTAGTCATACTAGTTTTGTTTAATGAATTATTAATCGAAGAAATGCTTGAAAAAGATGATTTCTGGAAATTTTCGTTTCTGGAGAGACGATCCACTATTAAGTAATATCGATTACTGAAGTATTCTGTAGAACTCTTCAAACAAGCTGATAATTTATGTGAATCTTGTATTAAACTGAATTGCTTTCTTATTCTATCAAATCGAAAATTCATTTGCTCGTGAGGATTTATAATCTTGAAATATTCTTCCCATTCAATAGCTTCTTCAATATTAGCTTGATCAACAAAAGTCGATCTTCTTCCAGCTACTTCAGGTACATCATCCTGGGTTTTAAGTTCTTTTGAAACTTGTCTAAGACCATCTGCATCTATAAAAATTCCTCTGTCTTGACTTTTCCATGCTTTTGCTATATCTTCTAAATATTGTAAGCATTTCTGGCCCTTCCAATCGAAGCCAAATTTATAGCTCACCAATTCCGTTAAAAGCTTAAGAGCATCAGTTTTAATATTCAAACCATGTTTTTTGGAAAGCACCCTATATGCAACTGGTCTTAAGTTAGATGATTGCAATTTAATAGGCAATGAAGTACTGTCCATATTAAGTGTTGAGTTACCTTTTAAACTGATAAAGGAAATACAACGCGTTCAATTAATTGATGCGAATTTTATTTTTTTGCGTGAAGTAAATACATATGGTTAATATACATATATTCAATATACTGACTTAACTAAAATCTTGAAATATTATTAGGTAAGTAGAATGCTCCTGAATTAAAATCTTGTTGGACCAGTAATTCATTCAACTGAGAAAAAAGTGAATTCAAGTCGATGAGAAGGTTGTAGATCAAATCTAAGTCCAGAAGTAAATTATTTTTCCTGCTGAAAACACGAGACACATCATAGGAACTACATAATTGTCTTTCATAATTCACTACGATATTTAAAATATCTTCTTCTAGTTTCTCCAATTTCAGTCTTTTTCTGAAACTGGAAGTTAATAAACTCTGTTTTAATTTATTAAAGAGATCCTCGATCTCAGATAAATCCAAGGATTTATAAAACTCAGGTAATTCTAAGAGCCTTGAATACTCTTTGAATTTTTCGATTATAATATTATATTTAGAATTAGGATTTCTCGCTGTACCTAAAGGAAGGGTGATTTTTAACTTTTTGCAAACACGATTATAGTCACCTATATTCTGCTCTATCTTCAACCTTGTACTTAGCCTATGTTGTAGTAAATCTGAATACTCATTCTGATAGAATTGCTTGTTTAAATCCAAGTTCCTTTTTATCATCTTATTAAGAGATAATGAGTTCATCTCTTCCAATTTGTTCTCAATTTCTATCTCCTTTTTATTTAAGATGAGCCTTTCTCTTTCAATTTCCTTCTTTGTAGCTTCCAACTCCTTTTGTTTTTCTTCATGTTTGGCTATTATATTTTTATAACTCTTATCATATTGTTCTTCAAGCATTTTCTCTTTAACTTTACCTTCCTCTATAGCATTGTTATACTCAACTTTTAGGTTATGTATTACTTCATTTAGTGATATTACTTCATCTTTGTATTTTTTATTTAAATCGTCCAATTGATCTCGAAGCTTATGAGCAACTTCGACATCACTTCTTCTATACTCCTTGATTATTTCATCTACCTCGTCTGCATTAGATTCAAAACTATCCATATTCTTATGCATTTTTGGAGAGTTTTTATAATTATTCTTCTCCCTGTATAAAGTGTTATCTTCAAATGAAACTTTTTTTTCAATCTTTTTTGATTCTGGAAGGTCTAAAAACTTCTTCGCTGATAACCTCAAGTCTTGCAAATTGGAATCGGAGGACTCTATATTGGTGAGACTAAAATTGTTCAAATAATTCCGTAATTTACTGAAGAGACTACTGTCTTTAGATGTGTCCTTGTTTGGCTTGTGTACTTTATTTTTCTTTTTTGAATATCTCGAGATGCTTCCACTTGATGTAGGTGTATCCAAAGTCTTATAAATACTATGTGGTTTAATTCTAGTCGGTGTGAATGTTGGGATCGGTAGGTTTTTAATAGGCGAATCATAAATATTATGTAGTTTAGTACGATTCTCGTGCACATTATTCTTGTATTCTTTAATAGGATTCCGTATCGGACTAACATATTCTTTTTCTTGCCCAACCTTACCTCTACGTTCGTTTTCTAAGAAGTATTTTCCTTTCAACAGTCTATCATTCTCCCTTGTTAGACTACCCAAATGTACGTCTTTTAGCGATTGTGTGTTCATTATCTTTCTAGGCCTGTTTTCGCCAAACGACGGATACAAGGTATCTCCTCGGCGAGGAACGTATCCTAGTTTCCTAGATTTGTTATATTTCTCCTCCAATGATGACAGCTTCATCTAATATTTACTATATCAAGCTTATATTTGATAAACAAATACGCGCTAAATTTTTTTTGTGCGCAAATAGATCGTTATCTTACGTTAAATTAAAGTTTATGATACAATACTATAAAATCGTTAATGCAAAGTTAGAAAGTTATGAAATATTATACTCCCAGATCACTAGGTACTCATACGAGCTGTAACCTGGACAGTTGTTAATATACTAGGAGCTGTATTATTCACCACTTTAGGGTCTAGATCCAATTTTGTGAGGGTCGTAGACCTTTTCATATTACCATTGATTGGAACAGATGTAGTAGGTGATTCAAATGGCAGAACCAAAGCCAGTCTAGGCTTTAGTACAGAAAGACTATTCGTATTGGCCACATTCTTATTAGGGGTCAAAGGTGCAATCGATAACTTCTGCATAGTAAAATTTGAATGAATTGAGCTAGAAGATGTTGTTCGAGGGGAATTACGACCTGCCAATAATGAGCCGTCCTTATTTGAGTTATTTTGATTTGAATGTAATTTAGTTTTTTGTAAGGAATGTATTATATATTCAGTATCATTCCGCACTTCAGATTTCTTCTCGCCAAAAATCTTTTCCAAATATTTGAAGGCTCCTTCTGAATCAAGAAGTAATGCAGATTCAAAATAGCCTGGTCTTGAATCATCAATTTTTACATGGTTTTTATATTTGACACCATTAAACAAATTAAATAAATCTATCCTATAATTCTTGGGTAACTTATTCCCTGAAATATAGACGTTATCCAATTTATCAGGATTTTTCATGAATAGTTTAACAATAGGTCGCAAGCCTTTTATATCTTTTAATTCATTTCTCCTTAAGTCAATCTTCTCTAATACATACAAGTTTTCCAATCCATCCAAATTAGTTAATTTATTATTATTAAAATTTAAAGTTGAAAGGTGTTTTAAGTCTGTTGGTAACCTCTTTAAATTTGTAATATAGTTGTCAGCAAAATTCAAATATTTTATATTTACAAGTTGCTCTAGTCCATCAGGTAAGTCTTCTAATAAGTTATTAGATAAGTTCAATTTCACTAAGTTGTTCAATGGTTTAAATACAAAAGATGGGATTTTGGTTATAGATCCATTTGAAATTGTCAACTGTTTCAAAAATGACCACTTTGAATCCGAAAGACCTTGAACTCTCGAATCTCTAGAAGAAACAAAATCTTCCCCAAGTATCATATCCTTGCTATATGAACTAGCTCCTGTTGTTAACGCTCTCTCTCTTCTTGAGTATTTGAAAGCATTGTTTTTATTTTGTGGGTCATTATCAGTCTTAAAATGGTCGTCAGTGAATTCTCCCGATCTCCTAGCATGTTTGTGTGAATTAAAACTACTTCTACCGGATTCGTCATCTATAACTAAATCAAAAAGTATTTCTTCAACGCTACAAGTCTTTGAATTTTTAATAATTAATATTCGTAATTGCTCACTTAAAGTATTCCAACCAAATATTTCGTTAGGATCATAATCTATTATTTCAAGAACTTGAAGGTTTTTGAACATCTTAATAGGTACAGATGTATCACATGGATACTCTTCATATCCACTTATGCTATTTATTTTAGTATTAGGCGATAAAATCAAACATGGAATCTTGGTGAATGACGAATAAAGATACTTGATATCTCTGTGAACAGTTTTAGGATCTTTGCTCAAAGCAAAAGATCTCCAATAGACAGATGCACTAGACACTATGGATTTCATTGAATTAATGGAAGAAATAGATTTCGTATCGCTCTCAAATTGCTTCGATGATCTGGCATTGTTAGCCATAAATGAGATAAAAGTAGGTTCATGGTTAGGGTTATCTAACTTAATATTCAACGGTCCAATATCAACTCCTAAAGACGAAGATTCGATTCTTTCAGTAATATAGTACAAATGGTGAACAGTCATGCTTAATCTCATGGGCTTAGTTACATTATTGCTTCTATTTTTTGAAAAGCACAAAAGCCCGTTAGCTAGTGCTTCTTCATTCCTTCTTACATACGCTGATAATCTTTGGATGTAAACATCACCTCCAATAGAGCTGTCATAATAACTGAAGGCTCCCATGTTAATGAGAGTAAAGAAACCAACCTATATGACCTCTAATCTATAGAGAAGTGAAAATCAACAAAACCTGTAAAGAAAACCCTTAAATAAAAACGATGTAGTCATGTTATGATAGTAAATTTCAAATAGGGATATTTGTTTTGATTATAATATGCAGGATACATATTTTAGGAATCTTAACTACAGCGACTGGTCTTTTTATAGCTTTAAAAAATAGAGCCTAACCTATGGAATATTCACCACTAAAGAGTAACTAGTAATAAAATTTTATTGTATAATAGATTTAAAAAAACAAAACCTCAATAATTTAAAAATCCAAGATATATAGGTATAAATTCATTCATATATTTCATTTACTCTACACTACTTATTAACAATCCCCCCTAATACTATTCATGATATTGCCTTATCAGATATATGTATTTTATCGTATTGTACACTTTCAATGAGACTAGCTCTTCTAGATCGCATTTTCGTTTGGAACAGCAACGTGATCCACATATGATTCTATTACACTCGACTGGGATGGCTCAGCACTTCCAGTTCCAGTTCTGACACTATGTGCATAATTACTTGCCCCCGCCTGTACATTCAATCTCTCAAAAATACTAGCAGGTGGAATACCCGCAGTACTACAATTTGTATCTATACTCCTTCTTCTGACTCTTCGTGATGAACTAGCAAGAGTAACTATAGATTCGCTATCGCGTTCTCTTTCTCTTTCTTGTACTGTATTAGGAAGATTGGGGACTTGAGTGTAATGAACACTTGGTGCAAGTGAAGTTTCAGCTGTGGAAGCAACAAATGAACCTTGGTCTTGTTGCTGGTCACTTAATATAGATGGCGATTTGGTGGACTGGAGTGAGTTAATCGACTTCAATGGAATAGTACTAATATTTTCATTATTTGAAAAATCACTCCCACTATATATATCGTTATTATTTGAATTGTAGCCACTATCTAACGAAGAGCCATTGCTCAATATAGAAGGTGTTCCCCGATTATTTCTAATCTCATCTTCATTTGATGTTGTGATAGCAGGTATTCTATTTTCACCCATACGTGGACTAGATTCGCTATACGCAATATTTCGGAATGTATTACCACCTTGTTTCTGTTGACTTTGCATCAACCTCCTCACCCAACCAAAGCGTCCCTTAATATTCTTTCTATCAGGATTCAAAGTTTCTAAACAAAACTAGTTAGTATGTCATACTTTTCCAAACATTAAGTGATACTTACCATGTTCTAAATTATTAGTCATTATTAGCTAAATTCTATTCAATTTTCTTAATATTAGTGGTAGTTTTTTTTAGATAAACTAGAATTGTATTCACGTGCGCTTGTTTCAATTACCCTTTTATTCCCTTTTATTCTCAAGCAGATATAATTTCCTAAACGAATGTAGAATGTATAAGATAAATTATACAGTTAGTTTTAAATCTGTTTCTAGATAATGTGTAATTTCTATTACTAAGTAAAAAATTAGGAACCTAATGTAGGCGAAGTATAACTCAAAAATTCACGATGAACTTACAATAACGCTTATCTGCAAATTTAATACCAGGGCAATATAGCAATAAAAAATTGCGCAAACCCGGAATCGAACCGGGGGCCCAACGATGGCAACGTTGGATTTTACCACTAAACCATTTGCGCTTGTATAAGCTCCGCGACGGGGAATTGAACCCCGGTCTACCATGCGACAAACGGTAATTCTAGCCACTAAACTATCACGGACTTTTCTGTCTTTGTAAATTAGTTGATCATAATGAGGTAATTGTACAATGTATTATATTTGGAGTTCCTACATTCTGTTTAATAGATACAACATGATACAGTATGTATATTGTATATCACTCAATTGAATTAAACTAAGTTATATACAAGAAATGGGTCCTCTGTATATTTGATGAAATTTCCTTTCTTGCACTACAGGTCTTTCGTATGCCGTTAGAGATCTGGTATTTAATCTGGTATTTATATTAGATTACGGGCACAATTGTATAGTGATTAGATCAACTAACTATATTATATAGCCATGGAATGTGGCTCTATTTATGGTTTAAATTAGATAAAATTACCATCTAATTTTTCATCTGAGGCTGCCCAAGCAATGGGTTGATTCACAGGTTAGCTATTCAGTTCGTCTTCGCTGTGCCTTACGAGTCAATGACTTCATGAATATCCTTTTATACTTATCTAGGCCTTCATTATTTTGCATTAATATAGTTAAGTAATTTATATCAGTGATATAGCCCGATATACTAAAAACTATATTAATGAGGAACAATATGGGGATAGTAAGATACTTAATATAACCAGAATAGTTAACGAAGTTATCTATTAGGCTAAACAAAGAAAACAAGTTATCCTCCCTTATCAGTTCCCTAATCTAGATCTACATAGATACTATCTATAGATTATTACTAGTTGAACTAAAATATATATACCCACTCCTGCTACTATTTTATTGATACTTATATACAGTTCCGACTTTATATACAGTAATCTAACAATTACTCGATGCATGCGTTATTCCGGATATCTTATTCTAAGCTGGAATACCGACATATGCAATCACTCGTATATCTCTCTTTTAAGAAAAACGTTTTTTTTTTTAATAAATTATTCAAAATATCAAAATTGTATTCCATCGCTTTCAATTAATGCAAATTGAAGAAGGTAGGTGTAAAATTATAGAATAAATTTGCTAGATTATTAATTTTATAAATTAGAAGAGCTAAACTTAAAAACTAAAGAAACTTGTATAATCAAAAATTAATTATTAAAATGAAATGAAAATTAAACAACATAAAGCCCAATAGGCATTATTTTGAACTAATAAACCTATCTTTTTCAACGAAATTATATTCGAATGTATTAAAATTCTTATAATCGAAAGTTAAACGATACATCAAAAATTTAATAAGCCAAAAAGTATTTGATATACCTTCTGATTAAAACAAAGTTATTCTATTTAAATTTGCGCATGTAGTAAAGTCATTTTATTAAAACCAATTATCTGCCTTTTTTAATTTGTTAGGCTAAATTAAAAATGGAATTAAAGCTACGAATGTGTAAACGAATGCGTAGCAAGATCCCATAAGGCTTGCACCGGAGTCAGCAATACTGACAGTAGCAATAGCTGTAGTAGTTGGAGTTGCACTTGAGCTTCTGGATACTGCTATTGTGTCCGTATTTTCTGGAACATTTGTTGTGGAAGTCGTCTCATGTGTCTTCGTAGTTTCGGAAATTGTACAATAAGTGGTGTATATAGTGGTTTCTCCATTCTTTGTTTCTGTAGTAAGAGTTGGTGTAGCTGGAACAGTAGTCTCAGAGCACTTATTCTCAGAACATGAAGTAATAGTGATTATGGTGGTAGCCAGTTCAGTTTCAGTTCTAATTTCAGAAATTGGGCAATAAGTGGTGTAGACAGTAGTTTCACCATTCTTTGTTTCTGTAGTAAGAGTTGGTGTAGCTGGAACAGTAGTCTCAGAACACTTATTCTCAGAACATGAAGTAATAGTGATTATGGTGGTAGCCAGCTCAGTTTCAGTTCTAATTTCAGAAATTGGGCAATAAGTGGTGTAGACAGTAGTTTCACCATTCTTTGTTTCTGTAGTAAGAGTTGGTGTAGCTGGAACAGTTGCTACAGAACACTTATTATCAGAACAAGATGTAACAGTGATAGTCTTAGTGAATTCGTCAACTGTAGTAGCATTAACAGTATAAGATGGGTACATTGTAGGTAATCCTGTGGACTTTGAGATGCCCGAGGTAGATGAGCATTGGTAATCAGCAGTTGTAACTTCTGTTGATACATCATCATCAACAGAGATAATAATACCACCACAAGGGAGTGGTGTACCAGAAATAGTTTCTAAATATGATACAAATTCTTGGATCTCTGCTTCTGAAGCTCTTTTTCTTTGAGAGGAAGATTCAGCAATAACTTGTAACACGTCAACACCACTTTCAATGCTAAAAATTAATGAAGCAGCAATATTGATGATTAATCCTTCTTCTGTAATATTTGTGAAGAATTTGTCACCATTAATCTCAGCATAGTAGAATTCTGCGACATAGTCAGTTGAAGAAACGTAATCGAATTGAGCAGGTAAGCTGGCTGGGAGCTTGAATGAACAAACCCCAGTAGCTATATCGACAGTATCCACAGTAATTCCATTTATTTTACAATTACCCACTTTAGCAGAAGCTGTAGGAGACGTGGAAATCACTGAAGATGGCTTGAATGAAGTGACTGAACTACTATCAATCACAGAGCTTGAAGGAGTGTAAGAGATAGAAGATGATTTACTACTTCCGATGGAAGAAGATTGACTGGATGAAGTAACTGAATTACTATTGATAGCAGAATTTGAAGCAGCACTGGTAGTACTAGCAGATATGCCTGACGAGGAGTGTTCAGATACTTCTGCAGAACTAGTTGCTGTAGCACTAGCAGAATATATATCTGAAGAAGAGTGTCCTGATACTTCTGCAGAGCTAGTTGCAGTAGCACTAGCCGCAGATTCCAAAAGACTACTTTCAGATGCTGCTAAGTACCACTTACCTGCTCCTGCTGAAGAGCACATTGACTGTGCTAAGCTAGTCATACTGCTAACATCATTACCTGTACAAGAAGATGCAACACAATCGGCGACCTTATTTCCCCAGTTAGACATGACACATAAACATCCTGCATCCCAGTATGGACAAGGTGTAATACCAGTATCTTCTTCAACACATGGTTGGGCGCAAGATGGGAGCTCACTATATATTGGATCAGCAAAACCATTGATACTTGCTGTATGTGCTTTCTTAGTGGTGGTAGAAGATGAAGAAGCTTCAGAAGTAATTGTTGGATTTTCATCGCTTACTGGAGCAGATGTGGAGATTTTGTCACTAGCTGGAGCTGAAGTAATTAAGGAAGATTGTTCACTAGTTGCCGCAGAAATGGTTGAGGAAACAGCTTCATTGGTTGCCGCAGATTGAGCTGAGGAAATCGAGTCACTAGTTGTAAGTGTAGCTGTTGCAGCTGCTTCTAAAAGACTGACTTCAGTTGCAGCTAACCACCACGAACCTGCTCCTGCGGAGGAACAAATAGATTGTGCTAAAGACGTAGCAGTAACGACCGCATTACCTTGGCAGGACGAGGCAATACAGTCAGCAACAAGATTACCCCAATTTGACATCACACATAAACACCCAGTATCCCAGTATGGACATGGAGTGTTCCCAGTATCTTTTTTGACACACTCTTGGGCACAAGCCGGAAGATTGCTATAAATTGGATCAGCAAAACCATTTATACTTGCAGTTTTAGGAACTGGTGGGTAGGTATCGAAATCGGCATTTGCAACAGCTGCAGCAGCAGCAATTAAAAAGACTTTATCTAACAACATGTTCCACTTTAATGGCTACTATATTATTAGGTGATAAATTCGATAGTTCACTTATCCCAGAAACACACGATATTTATAGTAATAGTTTTGCAGTATTCAAATATCCCTATGTTAACTTTTGATGCTCGTAATTCATACGGACGCCATTCTTTTAATGCGAATTCGGCTTAGGCTAAATATTATTATAAATGGACTTATCGGTGAAAATGCGCGACTGTTGCATAATTATGTACGTTTTAAAAGTTGAACTGCATGCTGAGGTGTTTATCTTTTTCATCAGGATATTTTTTAGTTCTACTGAATCAATAATTGGCTATTGTTAAAAAATATCAAATTGATCTGCATCAGATTCTATGAGCAAATGCAGGATTATCCTCTGCACATATTTTTCAATCAGCTCTAATTTAGGTTATTCTTATTATCTCTTATAAATCTTTTAGTATTCGAAAAGTAACTATTACTTTAACCATTCGACATTATATAAAGGTGATGAAATATGTTCATAAAAATTTGTATCATTTTCAGTAATTAGTATTAATTTGTTTGAAAATAATCTAGCCGCGTAGTAATGCATTACTTGCTCTAAATGTAAAATATGCTTCACGAACTGCGAAACATGATGGGCCAAGTAATACACTAAAGGGGATACAAAATTATTGTAAATTTCTTGTCCTTCGTATACGGATACCCTTTCTGGTTCAGAAATTGAAAATTGGGTGTACAGATTTTCAATTTTAAGACAGTTAAAATTATTTGTTACATCTGATTATGCAATTCTTGCTTCATTTTAATAAAAGGAAATTTATTTCAGAAAACTGCCCTGTATGATCGTACCGTATTTCCAGAAGAATCATCAGACATAATTGCATATAGATGAAAAAAAAAAAAAATGCGATTTCTGTGGATCGAACACAGGACCTTCAGATTTTCTGTGACTAAAGTTAACTTCAGTCTGACGCTCTCCCAACTGAGCTAAAACCGCTAAACGAATAATTTTATTATGTAAGGAAAGTTCATAAGTTATATAAGCTCTCAGATTTTGTTGCTTGGTATTCCAGCATGTATAAGATATCCGGGGATAATGACTTAACTTAAAATATGTGTTAGGAACTGTATATAATCAGTTAATATAATCAATAGGAGTGGTTTAAATGTTTCAGTTCTAACTAGTAATAAACCTGAGAGTATCTATTTGATAAGGGAGAATAACTTGTTTTAATCTGTTAGACTTCCTAAATTATGTCTTCTGTTTAATGGATACGACATAATACATTTTGTATATTGTAGATCGCTCAATTAAATTAAACTAGGCTATATATACGAAATGGGTCCTATTTATACTTGATGAAAATTTCCTTCCATACACTGCATCGGATGAGCTTCTCATAATTCGGCAGTCTCATTGGGCAGTCTCATTGGGCTATTTTCAACTTTTAGGTAGTTCGTTACTAGCTCAGTTACACTTTGGTAGGTCAGGTGACAAACCTCGGGTTATATAATGTCGTAATAACATCACGTGAACTCTAGTCGGATATCAGGTCTTTACTGGATCACCAACATTATCTTTTAACCTAATAGATAATTATTAACCATTCTATTCGTTAGTATATTAAAAATTATATTAGCCTTTTGTTCCTCTTTTATAGTTTTCCAATGCGTTATATATCACCATCAAAATACTTCATTTAGAAATATGAAAGAGGTGCCAACGTCAATGATACAATAAATGGTATTCATAGATACTCATATGGACCAATAACTATGGTAGTCGACAATTTGAATTGGACAATTGCTGATTTTATATATATATGTGGTAAATATGAAGTGAGGTATCCTCAAACAAATCAGACTAGTAATGCAGTCAATTTCACAACAAAGATTGACGCATGTTTTAGCCCTAATATGAGCTATAAAACAGTTTTCTGCATAAAAGTCCCGTATATGGTAAAGCCCTACTAAAGGTTTTTGTTTGATCAACCAAAGTTCATTCTCGGCAGCCATTATTTATCTGTGGGTATAGTATGTTCTTTTTTACCTTTTTTTTTCACCCACTTCTACAAAAGAAAGATATTTAAGGAGCTACTATACTCTATTTAATAGTTGAATTCATAATTACAAACATGCTTCATAGATATGAACGAAACACATAGATATCCATGTGGTCCAACAGCTATGCCAATAGATAAGCTATACTTGCTGGACAAATATACGCTTGCGGTAAGAATGAAGAGCATTTCACAAAAGCGAGTAATGCTATGAGGCTCAAATCAACCCAATGATTAAGTACATCCTATGTATAATCTTATTTTGTAATGTACTATAGTTAGCGCTTAGCTGTCTTTATTGCCCCACAATGGCGTTGTCACGTAATGCATAATTTTATTAAGAGATATTTTGAGCTTGATGTTGAAGTTCTCTGATGATGTAGCAAAACAGTACTGTACTGACACTGTTATCAACAAAATATGCACAGCTGAATCAAGTAACATCTACTAACGAATAGCAAAAAGTGCGGTCCGGAACATAGTGGTCTCCCTGGTATCCTATATCATATTTTTACTATTGTTACTTAGGATCCCTTAGATTCAATATTTTCTCCATGTATTTGATTATGTTACAAAAGACATCTTGATCATCTCTGTTGCTAATAGATCCTGATAGCCTACATTGATTATTGAGGTACAGTTTTCATTAAATGGCCATTAAAGTTAAATAAACCAACTCTTTGTAGCAATAGCTAAGATTTGTATAACATTTCTTTAATCTCGCGATAATTTCTGCAAGTTTAGACCCCATCTCGCTATCTCAAGCACTTCCTAAATGGGGTTCCGATTTTGTGGGGTAAAATCTAGATCCGGCAATGGTTAACATTGTTCCTCCATTGGAATTATCTTTTGCCATGTTAATCAGGAATAGCTCCACTTTTTATCCAAGAAGAAATAATATTAAGAAATGTGTTTTTATCGATCATGTATAGTAGCTGAGTATTTATTATATAAATTAAATTCGACTGTCTGATTCTCAATAAATAAAAATCGACCAAAATCTGGAATCTGAAATGAAAGAAAAATATACCGTACACCACGTAGAAGTAGTAGGAAATGATATTTCGTCTATCTCAAACAATAATGAGGACATAGTAGAACAAGCAAAAATTGCCACTTTGGAAGAACATGAAATGACAGCAAGACAGGCATTAAAAGATTACTTACCTTCTGTACTCTGGTCAATGATCATGAGTGCTACAATCATCATGGAAGGATATGATACAATATTAATGAGCTCTTTTTTTGCATATCCTTCATTCAAAGAAAAATTTGGCAAACAATTACCAAGTGGTGAATACCAAGTCACAGGGCCCTGGCAAAGTGCTCTTGGTTGTGCTAGTACAATAGGAATAATTATTGCATTACTATTTAATGGTGTCCTAGTTGAGAGATATGGCCATAGAAGGATTATCTTAGTGAACTTAGTGTTCATGGCAGGCTTTATTTTCATTACTGTTTTTGCTAGGAATGTTGAGATGCTTTTAATAGGTCAAATATTAAATGGATTTCCATGGGGTTTCTTCTCAGTCATTGGACTAATATACGCTTCTGAAATTGCACCTTTACCACTTAGAGGATTTTTATCGGCATTTGTAATGATGTGCTGGGCTACAGGTCAATTAGTTGCAGCCGGAGTTTTAAGATCTATGCTCGGTAACACAACTCAATGGTCTTATAGGCTTCCTTTCGCTATCCAATGGGTTTGGATACCTCCATTATTTATATTAACTATCCTTGCTCCTGATTCACCTTACTGGCTTATACGTAATGGTAGATTCGAAGAAGCAGAAAAGGTAATAAAACGTTTATCAAGCAAAAGTGTTCATCATAAAGCCAAACAAAAGGTAAATCTTATGATATATACAAATGAGTTAGAAAAGAATCAATCTGAGAAGTTAGATGATCGATACAAAGGATGGAAATCATACATTGAGTGCTTTAAAGGAAGTAATAGGAGAAGAACAGAAATTGCTTGTATATCAATTGCAGGTCAGGTATTCGGAGGCAACAATTTTGCATATTCTCCTTCTTACTTTTTTTCCCAAGTGGGATTAAACAGTTTACAAACATACGATTTAAACCTTGGAATAACTGCACTTGCTTGGGTTGGAACGTTTTCTTCATGGTTTTTGGCTGGCAGATTTGGGCGCAGAACTATATATGTAACAGGAATATTTTTTATGTCTCTCTTCTTACTTTTGATTGGTATCATGCAAACACCAGCTGATTCAAATAAGAATATAGCTTGGGCACAAGTGGCATTCACATTTTGTTGGGTTGTCTCATTTGTCTTATCATTAGCTCCATTGGCATATACTATTACTAGTGAAGTATCCAGCACAAGGTTGAGAGCACAAACAATTGCTATTGGAAGAAATGCTTATAATATTGTACAATTAGTTGCTCAAGTGGTTGAACCTTATTTTATTAACCCAGGAAATTTAAACCTTAAAGGAAGAACATCTTTTATTTGGTGTGGTACCGCATTTTGTACATTCTTGTGGGCTTATTTTAGGTTACCAGAAACTAAGGATAGGACCTACGAAGAATTAGATATCCTCTTTGAAAAAGGTATACCTGCTAAAAAATTTGCAGATTATAGGTTTGAAATTGATGATAATTTAGAGAAATTACATTGAGTTACGTATAAGTTGTGTATTGAATATATTTTAATTAAATACTACCTAATTTTACTTTGTTATGTAAAATGGCTGTAGTACAGCGAGGTGAATTGAATATGCGTTATAAATGTGCCGTACATTAATCTTGCATTGCTTTTTTGCAACATTTATTTTCCCCACATTATTGTCCGAGAAAATATGATTCTGATTTTACCCCTTTTTTCGGAAGCTTATTTAGGAAGCCCACTAGTGGGGACCCCAAAAGAGTAACCTCCTCCACATCAACATTAGAAAAGAATAAAGCTAGATTAGGTCCTTATGCTATATAAGCAAAGATATGGAAGAAAAATATGGAACATCTATATGAAATTATTTAGTATTAACATTGAGGAATGATTAAAATAAAAGACGAATTTTGGAGTCAAAGAATAAACACTGTCAATGAAAACACTTTACCTTCAATGTATAATCAGTTACATGAGACTGGTAGATGGGACTTTGTTGATTTTAATTGGAAAGAAGGAGTAGTACCCCATATCTTTTGGGATTCAGATATTGCTAAATTTCTAGAAGCTCTATGCTATGCTATAAAATACGCGGACGAAGAGACTGCCAAATTATATCACGGGTGGATTAATGAAGCTGTAAGGATGATAATCAAAGCACAAGAGCCAGATGGTTATTTAAATAGCTATTTCTCTCAGGTTAAACCGGAAGGCAAGTTTAAAAATGTTTCTGAAGAACATGAACTTTATTGTGCTGGCCATCTAATGGAGGCTGCAATTGCACATTATAAAGTCACCGGTAATAGAGAATTGCTTGACTGTCTTTGTCGTTATATTGATCTTATCTGCAAATTATTTGGTAGTGATTCTAATAAAATGCACGGCTATCCTGGCCATCAAGAGATTGAATTAGCTCTAGTCAAATTGATAGAGATTGTTCCTGAGGAAAGATACATTGAACTTTTAAATTATTTCATAGAACAAAGAGGTTATAACAATGGAGAGTTTTACGATCAACAAGCACGAGAAAGAGGTATAGATCCTGATACATATAAACCATTGGGTGATTATGACCATTTGGATGAAGTGGATTATGATTCCTCATGGCCAGAGCCAAGAAGCTACTGGTACTTCCAGGCAGATAAGCAAATTAGAGAATTATCAGAAATTAAAGGACATTCTGTTAGAGCAGTTTATTATTTAACTGCTGTTCAAGCTCTTGCTACTAGAAATGACGATGAATCTTTAAGAGAAGCCGTCAAAAGGCTTTTCAGAAATATGATAGATAAAAAATTCTATATTCATGGTGGAATTGGATCGATCACTCGTTGGGAGGGATTTGGAGAAGAGTATGATTTGAGATGGGATGGTTATTCGGAAACTTGTGCATCAATCGGATTAATCTTCTTGTGTGAAAAACTTCTACAAGATAAATTGGACCAAGAAGTTGCCAAGGTAATGGAAAGAGCATTGTATAACAACGTCTTAGGTGGGGTGAGTATAAAAGGAGAATCCTATTTTTACAATCAACCAATAACTGGTAAAGCTGGCTTGAAAAGACAAGACTGGTTCAGTGTTAGCTGTTGCCCACCTAACGTGGCAAGGTTGTTCAGCAGTTTAGAAAAATATGCATTATTAGTATCAGATGAAAGGATGGTTGTGAATTTATACATTGGCACTGAAGGGACGTTCGAAGATAAATACCGTTTCAAGTTACTGACAAAATATCCGTTTGAAGGTTTCATAGAGCTTGCAGTAACTGCAGAAGTACCCGTTGAAATTTGCATCAGAGAGCCAGATTTTTCATTTACTTGCTCCAATAGAAATTACAAGGTTCAAAATGGATATATTATATTTGACTCAAAAAAGTGGAATGAAACAATAACTATAAAATTTGATATATCTCCTCGTATAATCAAACCCGATAATAAAGTTAAAGCAAATATAGGCCATTTGGCAATTGAAAGAGGGCCATTCGTTTACGCTTTACAAAATTCCGGTATTAAGGGATCTAAAAAACTAGATGAGATTACAATCACAGAAGATGCAAAATTTGAAGAGAAAGTATGCAAGTTTCATGATGCCGAATATATTAGTTTAAATACAACTTTGGACGGTGTCGATTGCGAATTTGTACCATACTTCATAACTGGTAATGCAATTCCTGGAGAAGATTTCAGAATCTGGATTAAACGTAATGATTCTAATGATCAATCTCGTTGCGAAATTCTTTAAATTTAGTTACTAGTATATTACAAAATATATACTTCATACTAATGTATATTGTACTAACTTATAGAAAGAATAGAGACAAGGAAAGTGAAATCATCGTGAGTTTAAATAGTCACCACTGTACCTCCCCATACATATCTAAGTAAAACAAATTATATAGGCTGACAAGATGATAAAGATTCACAAGACTGAGAAAGCAATTCGGATAATTAATTGCGCTTGTTACAGTTCCAAGTATTTCTTGGTAGCTAAGAACATGTGGTAATCCTCTGACTGAAGAATTAGAATTTGATATACAAACTTATTGGATATGTTAATTAGGACTTCTTCTTAACGATATGATACGCTTTGTATATTTCCTAACTGCTCAATCAAATTGAACTAATTAATATATGAAATGAATCATAGTTGCGCATGAGATGACTACTTCAAAATTTAGGAGTAGTCCGAGCGGATGCGCAAATCGAGGAGATTTAGGGTGCAAAACTTTATAGGCTACAGTTAACTGCTAACTGGCCCAGTTACTAACACAGCGACTCTTCAGTAAGGTCGGGTGACGCGTACCGAGTTGTAGAATGTCATAATTGTATCATGTAATTTTGGATTAGTATTAGACCTTTACTGCATATCTATTCTACTTAAGTTAGACATCATTCATATAGAAGCATTGGAACTATTAAAAAAAAAGTACTTAGTAATAGTGTATTAATTAGCGAGACAAACAATTCACTAAATTATTAATTAATGAAGGCTGTACAGTCATTCTTTGAGTCCACTTATATGTTTCTGTAATATATATAGAATCTTCGAAGCCAGTAGGACTCTCTGCTTCAATAATAAACTCGCCAGGGACTCCCCATCTGATGTCATATAATCGGCCCATGTTCCCACATCGTCCCAATCTGTAACTGGATCTGAGTTATACAACACTTGTAACCAGTACTTTTGAGATGTTTGATAACCATTGTATCCTGTCCTTTAAGATCTACTGTTTACGACGGATTTTTGATCATCTGCAAAATAGCAGACGTATTTGACAGGTTGATGACACCTAATATAACATCATTGCTGTCTTTAATTATCGCAGTGGAAGTTGACAATATGTTAGAATTCGCAACAGTGTCAAGTAAAGCATAATGTGCGTCATGTAGCCCTTCACGTTTTCCGGGTATGTTATCGTTCGATGGTAAATACAGTAAAACAACAATAGAATTAATCCTACTAATGAAGCTATCCTCTACATCACCTCTCTTCCCCCAGGCCCCGGTCTGTTGATATGAACCTATAGCTAATCCCATCTGGAACACAGATTTTGTTACTGATAATCCACACTTAACGTTAGATACTAACAATTATCGTACATTTGATCAATCTCCTCCAAAATCTCGAACCATTAATTTCTACTAGTAAATAACCTATCAACAAGTGAGTGAATGCCCAAGTAGATGGGCTGTATGCAGCTACAGTACCCACTTAACCTGACAAAAACATTGTCGATAAAATTGTGGAAATCTTCATTGATTAGATATAAAAGTGGGAAATGCAATATCAATAGGAAAGTCAAAAATAATGTTATACGAATCAAACTAATTAGACTAGATTCAGGTTCAGGTTCAGGTGTTGAATTTGCTTTCATATTCTTTCTGCTATTTGCTCTGCTATTTTCTCTGCAGCAAAATTCTCATCGAATTTATAGTTTTTATGGCTCGATTACCTAAGCATATGTTACACACAGGCTATATTATTAAAGAGCTTTATTTTTTGTTCTTTGATAAGCGCCGCCATTCTTAGTACAAAAATGTGTGAAGGGAGATTTTACTAATTTAAAGACCAGTGATGAAGGGAAGATGTAGAGTGTGTCAATAATCTTCCAAAACCATTGAAACTGTCGTTAAAGTTCTCATTACGTGTTGAAGCTCTAACGGAAGTTACCAACAAAATGTCGTAATTGTATCATGTAAACTTTGGATTATTAAACATTTACTCCATATCTATTTTACCTAAGTTAGACATTAATCATATAGAAGAAGAATTGGAAATATTAAAAAATAAGTACTAAATAATAGTTTCTTAATTAGAGAGACAAACAATTCACTAAAGTATTAATTAATAAAGGCTAAAGCCTTCTTTTAGTATGCCAAAATTTATATACTATATATAATTCGGATTTAAGAACTATTTAGCTCGGATAGTTTTAGTTTGTACTGTATATAAATCGTATTTAAGAACTCATAGTAACTGATCCAGCAGAAGTACTGAAGTAGTTAATACATCTGCAGAGGAGCCGGTAGATTACGTTTTTAAAGATTAAAAAGGTATATGGAATTTTATCAAGATATAAATTCCAATTACTCCATTTACAAAATCAAAAAGGATTACAGATGTAAAGCAATTAGTTAACAAATACTTATGTGCTTGTCCTCGCATTCTTTGTTAATTCCGAGTTGCTTTTATAGTGGAGACAACGTTCTAGATATATAATTTGTCAGCCCTATTGCTATATATATTAAGTCAACTTCCTTCAACCTTCTCACATTTAATATAAATCATATATCAGATCAATTGAAACACATTAGAAAAATGAGTAAATACGGATTTAAACTGATTGCTAGAGACGTTTCGTTAGCATTACCAAACCCAAAACCACCTACTGCTCAAAAAGTAGAATTGCCTCAGGGAAAGTTGGAACAAACTATCTTAGAGTATGCCAAGGCAGAATTGAATGAAAAAACCTTAAACCATTCTCTCAGAGTATACTTATACTCCGCTGCCATTATGAAAGATCAATTTCCAGAATGGGACTTAGATTTAGGCGTGGTTTTCACTGCCAGCTTGTTGCATGACATTGGAACAACTCCAAAAAATATGGCAGCTACAAAGATGTCTTTTGAATTCTACGGTGGTATAGTTGCTCGTGACTTTATCATGGACACAACACAAAATAAAGATTATGCTGAAGCAATTGCAGAAGCCGTCATGAGACACCAGGATTTGGGTGAATCAGGAAACATCACCACTTTGGGATTGATTTTACAAATTGCAACAATTATGGATAATGTAGGAAAGCACCTTCATTTGATCCACCCTGATACATTGGACTACGTAAACAGGAAATTTCCTCGGGAAGGCTGGACATCTTGTTTTGCTCTGGTCATCGATGAAGAAAATAAGCAAAAGCCATGGGGTCATACTAGTGCATTAGGTGTTGATGAATTCAGGAACAATGTATTAGCAAATAAAGTTGATTATGTCAAAGGTAAAATGTAATAGTGCTTGTTTATATATGCCTAATTAGTTTCATACAAATCTTAGAAATTTAAATATAGCAATACTAATTGACAGTTTAAGTTTCTTATTTAAAGTAGTTAATATAAGTGGTAAATTATGAGAGAATTTATTAATTATTGTTTCGAATTCTTTAATCAGTTATAATACATTATTAAAACTAAGTAACCTCTGTCAGTGTATTCTTCTGTCTGGTAAAATTACTGATCCACAATTTCACCGTTTCTATTGTTTTATTAACGACAAACTAGTCTTTTTTTTATTGCAATCTATTTGCAGCTCTTGGATATTTCTGGAAGAATTATTAGAAATTGGTCCTAATTCATATAAAGTAAGGTCAATAGGCAGATCTAATTCAACCACGTTGCAATATTTAGGGGAGTTAAATAAGGATGGGATTTGAAAAGATGAATATAATTCATCAATTCCATAACTATTTTCAATGTTATGGAACATTGTGTTCTCCCATTGGATCATTGGATTATTTGAAGTAGAAAGATGTGATGATTTTTTGATAATAAGATTTTTAATTTTTAGGTAAGTTGATTCAGGTATTGAGATATCATTCTTAAATTTAGATACCATGTCAAAAATGGATCTTAAGATTCCAAGAGCATTTAAATTATTTGACCAATTAATAGCTTCTGCAACTCCATGAGCGATCTCCAACAATTTCACACATGTCCCAGGCCCATTGGATTCAAATGCAAATACAGATAACCCCTTCGTGTTTTCTAAAAAGTCAATAGCAATTTGAATCGGGTAGTAGATCGACAAACACAGTTCTTGGGAAGTTCGTATATCAGGATTCAATAGTGCTTTTTTTAAACTTATGTTCCAAACTAAAGCTCTCATCCAATGCTTGGAGACTATGATATTTATAGATTGCGTTTCACTTGAAGCGTAATTAATTTTGATAGTATTTAGTTGGTTCTGGATATTGATAATCATATTCTTATCTAATTTTAAGCCATTAGTATTCTGATACCCCACTGATTCCAAATTAGGAGATGAGGAATAATAATTGATTAAATTATCAAAGAAGTTTCTGTTGGGAATAGAAAATATTTTAAGTAACTCTATAAAGCCAAGTAAGAAATTTGGAAACTCTTCGCCATTTAAAGTAGGTAGAGGAATCGTAGACTCTAAGGTGACAGGAATGTTTTCTTCGATACACATGAATCGTTCTGTAATTAACAACATATAATATACTTTGGTTAGAGTATGTATTTCGGCAGGAGGTTTCGCTTTATAAATATTGGGATCATGTAACCTTAATAATTGGGTAAATGTAATTGCTTCTTTCATGTAGACAAGGCCAGTTGTAATGCCACCTTCAGTACACACGTAGCAAATAAACAAAAAATATGAAGTCAAAACGTTATCTAGACTGGGAAGTGATCTATAGTTCAATAAATTTCTAGTTCTAATCGATTCATTAACAAATTCTATTGGCTTAATATCAAGTTTCAAATCTATGGGACTTTCTGACTTCAAAAAAGACAAATGAAAAGCGATTGTTCCTCCAAGGGCACAACATAAAGAGTAACACAATATGTTTTCCTCCGAAGCTATTGTTTTGTTATTTGGTTCAAGAGTCCTCAATCTCTTAACTAGTCTACTTATTGAGACAATTGGCCAGTTACCATAATAATACTCTTTATATATCAGTAACAAGGGTATCAATTTATCTGCGGAAATAATTTGTTCTTCAGTCCCTAGCATTACGTATTTATTAAAATTATCATGGCTATTAGCATTAGAAGCAGTGGATTTTGAATCTTCTATTATATTATTTTGGTTCTTCTCAAATCGAAGTAAAGTACATTCAACGTTCATTCTTTTACATCTCATACAAGGGAAATTGTTATCACATTTCTTCTTTCCCCTAGAACATCTATCACAGGGAGTTGTATATTTCTTTCTTGATTGTTTAGTGGTCTTACTAGCAAAGTTTTTTATATTTATATGGTTCCATTTAGTATCTGCCATCCTTGTTGCCATACTCCCATTTCCCCAGCTTTTAATTTTTCTGCACATCAATTTTTCTGCGACATCAAGATCGATCCAACAAAGAGAAATATCCAGCTATCATATAGTAATCTTGGGTTTGATATTTCGTTTTCTGGGATTTTCAGATAAGATAGTTAAAGGTATTGACAAAATTTGATGATTACAAAGAAAAAAAGAAAACTGCTTCTACGTTCTATTAGAGGTTGAAACACGGAATTTGACTCATGAAATAATGGTTCAACATAGAATGCTAGCTTTATTGTAATTCTAACCGAAATATATAGATGTAGTTTTCTTAAGCTTGAGAAATGTTCAACTCAATCCTAACTGAACCTATTCTGTTCGTTATAAACTGAAAGATAGACAAGTGTAACTCACTTTCCGTCTTAGTTGATTTCTCTAATAAGAGGAGTAATCCCCTTTTATATGAGAAGTATGGATTTCTGCTCTCCTATAAAAATTACATATTTCTATATCTAGTTTAACAACATAGCTTTAAATGAACACAAAAGCTTGTGTCAAAAGAATCTATGTTTTTAAAATGGATTGCAATTATAGCATTTTTTTTTGTTTCAAGAATAATTGATATCCAGCAGACTATTTACTGATCATTTCAAGTCAATGTAGAGTATATACATCGTTCCTTCTGGTACGGACTTAGTATCTACTTTTCCAGATTTTCAATTTTTTTTGCGACAACTGGAAGGAAATCATGCGGAGAGCAAAATTCTCCAAAAGTGGAAACCTCCACTCAATACTAATTGCATCAACCTTATGGTGTCAAGATTGCAAAGACTTTTTATAAAATTATGTAATAATTACGTTCCGATCAACCATTTTATATTTTCTACTAAATCCATTATATTATAAATTATGTTAGCTTGTAATATTTGAAAAGATCAATCTGAGGCTTATTTCCTTGTCATAGTAAAATAGCTCAATTAAGTTGAATTAAATATAGAGAGTCAATTGGTTTTACAAAATGCAAAATGAACCATTAGACATAGAAACATAGTATTCTAATATATAGCTAATCGAATATGATATTAACTTTAAAAACAAGCCTTTTAATCTTCGAGGGCATTTGAGTTAGGCTTTTCCTTCAGATATTGAAAGAACCTGATACCAAAAAGTCAGCAGATACAGGTCTGTGGTCTGAGAGATGAAAACCACGGAAAAAGTTTTCCAATACTCCAAAACTTTTGATCTTGATGTGATATTTTTTATGGCCATCGGAGTCCTCCATCGATTGCTTCTCATTGCCATTAATAGAAATCTCAGGTGCCCAGATGTAATCGATAATAGTATTATCAGGATTAGTATGGTCAAACCCAGTAAATGTGTGCTCATGGCCATATTTATGCAAGTCATCAATCAATACCCTACTGTCCTTGAAGCCTGCTTCAGTTAAAATCTTATATGGTTCTGCCGTAGGCTCTGTATTGAAATCACCACATAAAAATGATGGATACGAATTGTAGTTCCTCATTTTATTGATAATTAATTCAGACGAGTGCTTTCTTGCTTTTTCTCCTATGTGATCGAAATGTGTATTGAAGAAATTTAATTTTACCATTGGGTTAATCTTTGATTGAAGTGTGACCATAGTAACAATTCTTTCCAAAACAGCATCCCAGCCAATGCTAGGCTTATCAGGAGTCTCGCTTAACCAAAAGGTTCTACTATCAAGAAGCACCCATTCGCTACTCTTGTAAAGGATTGGTCCATGTTCCCCAGCTTCTTTACCATCAGTTCTTCCAACACCAAAATAAGTCCATTCATCAGTAGTATTCTGATTATTCAAGTTGTATAAAATATCCACGAGCTGGTTGTGGAGTACTTCTTGTAAGCAAACCACGTTTGCGTATCCAGGATCGGTATTAAAAGCAATAGATGCCGTGACCTGTTGTTTTCTTTCATCCCAGAGCCGTTCATAACGATCTGGATGATGATTATCAAACCTAATGTTATTCGTATAAACTCTTAGTTTCAAATCTCTGTGTAAAAGGGGCATTTTAGGGTGTGTTGAAGAGAGCAATCCTTTCTTAAATAAAATGAAGGCGCCAATTAAGAGGATAACAATAGCAGTGACTATTGACTTAACTTTCTTGTTTTTATCAGATCTCTGCTGAAAAAGAGGAACAGATTCTTGTAATCTTGTCATGTTCTCTGTTGACTTGGATAATATTAAGAGAAATAAGGGGCAGCTTTTCTTGTAATTCCGGTTTAAAAAAGTAGGTTGCCCCGGATAAGAAAATATATTTCCGACTTCTGGGGGTTTATTTGCAACTCCAAACTGCAAATCGCATAGCACTTTAGGAAGATTATTATCTTTGTCAGAAAATTCAACTTTTTGTTAAATTACTGTACAATAAAGGCGCCAAGGTGTTTATTGGGACCATAGAATCTTAACAAGTACAAGTTAAAATTTGATTGTCAGCCTACAGATGGTTCCAGAGAAGGCAATATAAATTCATTATACCAATGAAAATGCTGCGAATAATAAAAATTAGTTTTGTGGTACATAATTTAGTTTAAAGTGCATACACCACCGTCAAGTAATTATTTATGGAAAACCTATCCAATGAGACTATTCATAATAAGTATACTAGCTATATTAACTGCTGCATTTCAACTGGCATTGGCTAGTGTTACTACACTAGATAATGATAATAATAGTCTGATAAAATGCTTACACTTCAGTACACTACATTATGCCATTTTGTCATCTGCTCATGAGCTCTCCTGTGATATCTTAACTGAAATACCAATAAATATACAATTAAAAATATTTTTTCCTAACTATTTATAATCGAACTGAAACATTCCGAGAAGTTAAGGTTCATTCTAACTGAATGAGTTCTTTTTAAAGTTTTTTAAAGCACTTTCTCTCGGAGAAGTACTTAGCGATCCTGTATGCCAGCTTAGCGTGTTGGTGTTCTGCATACATATGTTCTGCTTGACCTAAAGTATTATTTTTCTAATATCTACTAAAACTTACCAGTCAGCAGCATTGGTCCAGCATACATTCAAATAGGGCTATAGGGCTATCAAGATCATAATTATATACACTTGTATTCTCATACACTTTAACTTAGCAATGAAGTGTGAGACATGATTAGATCTAAATAACTGAATACATATTATAAGTGAAAAAACACCCAATGAGCTATTCAAACAGAAACTAATCTATAATTTAGCTTCCATTTAAAAACAATGTTAATGTTTAAAATTTTTAGACAAGTTTTGTTGTGTTTTGCACATCATATAACAATGTGTGTGAATTTTACAAGACATATAGTGTTTCCTACGAAGTAATGAAATATTGTTTTACACAATACTATTTTATTTCTTTCCATTTCAAGCCTTGATTGGTTAATCTCATAAGATTCTTGAAAGGATCAATGGCTAACATGCATGATTTAACATCATATTGCAGGGCCAAGGATTTAAAAACGTGCAAGGTTTAAAAATGAACCAATCGAATACTTCGGTATCTCAATTGGGTAATTGCCAATTTTTTTTGAATGTATGAAAAAGAAGTGCTACAACGTTGCTGAGGGAACATAGAGAACATAGAATGGGATCACAAGGTATTAATTTGGGCATCACCCTACGAAAGGAACATCTTTTCCAATAATCAAGTTAGAATAAATGAATTTAATAACTCTATTAAATATATTAGTTTTAGTAACTGGCTGTGTCGCTCTGCAAGGGGATGAGAGACTAATTTCTTTGTCATTCGTAACTTCAGTGAATAAGAGATCATCTGTTGACAACTTTGACGAAGCAGAAGCCTTGGCTCTAGTCACCCAAGCTTTAGTCGACTCTACATCTGCAGGTGAAGTAAACATGACAGCAAGCGCGCTTTGGAATGAAACATTGGGAGGTATTGTTGAGAATAACACTGATTTATTACTTGATAAACGTGACTGGACAACAACACAATGGATAGGTATTGGTTTGGCAGCTTTTACCCAAATAGGGGCTACTATTAGTGCAGTGATACCTTATTTCAGGTCTAATCATAGGCCCGAATGGACAAATACTTGGCAGTGTGTTACTTCAGGTATTACTATATTATTAGGATTTGATGCCGCCTTTTTATTTGGCTTCGGTGGTGATTCATCTGGAGTTGAAAGAGTTGCTAGTGTAGGTCTTAAGTCTGAATCAGATAAGAGAGACATTTCAAGAAATATTACTATGCACGGCAGACAAAATTGGCTGGACATCGTTGTACATGCCAAAGCTAAAGGGTTTACACCAATGCATCTAATGTATGACATGGCTGACCTTTATAGTGATGGCTCAGTAATAGTTACAAATCCAATTGTTACTTATGGTTTGGATAATTCCCCAGTTATTAACTATATAAATAATGGGGACTGCTTTATGTATTCTATCGACGACTTTAGTCACATAAAGAAAGATAATAAAGTTGATAAAAGAGATACTGTTTATCCCGATGACTATAATACAATCTCTTTCTCAAAAGGTGGATTACTAAGTCAATTCTGTAGATACAATATGAACTCAGAATCACTTACTATGCCAAATGACTTAAATATGGTTCACTATGGAATAGATAACCTAAGCGGATATTGGTACTATAATAGTGGCCATAGACATCATTGGATCATAAGAGACAACAATCGTAATGTCGACATTGCTGATGGCCTTTTACAAATGTATGATTCTGCATTTAAAACCACAACATTTGAGGCAACTTGGAATTTATGCAAGTCTAGTCACGATGAGCTTTAGGAAATCTGGCATTATTTTTGGGCTGTTTTTTCTTTATCAAGAGGATATATCTTCTGTTTCTTTCTTTCATCCCAGAGCCGTTCATAGGGATCTGGGTAATGATTATCAAACCTAATATTATTCGTATAAACTCTTAGTTTCAAATCTCTGTGTAAAAGGGGCATTTTAGGGTGTGTTGAAGAGGAAGGCGCCAATTAAGAGGATAACAATAGCGGTAACTATTGATTTAACTTTTTTGCTTTTATCAGATTTCTGATGAAAAAGAGGAACAGATTCTTGAAATCTTGTCATGTTTTCTCTTGACTTGGATAATATTAAGAGAAATAAGGGGCAGCTTTTATTAAGAGAAATAAGGGGCAGCTTTTCTTTGCAACTCCAAACTGCAAATCGCATAGCACTGTAGGAAGATTATAAATGTTTTTTCTGATAACCTCTTGTCAGTAGCCATTGCTTTAATATCCGTGGCTAGTGATTAAATAGCATATATATCATAACATGTACATTTCGGCTACATTAAAAAATTACTACAAGAGATTATTTTCTTTGTCAGAAAATTCAGCTTTTAGTTAAATTACTGTACAAAAAACGTATTAAGTGTTTATTGGGACCCTAGAATTCCAACAAGTACAAGTCAATATTTCAATGTCAACCTGCAGACACTTCCAGTAAAAGCATTATAAATTCTTGTACCAATGAAAATGTTGCGAATAATAAAAATTAGTTTTGTGGTACATAATTTAGTTTAAAGTGCATGCGCCGCCACATCAAGTAATAATTATTTATGAGAAAAAAAACTTATCCAATGAGACTATTCATAATAAGTATACTAGTTATATTAGCTACTGCATTTCAACTGGTATTTGCTAGTGTTACTACCCTAGATAATGATATTAGGGGTATTGCTTGCGGGCCTGTATATTCCACAGGAAAAGGCTCTCAAATTTCCCTTAAAATTGATCAGTTTATTGTTGAGGATGGCGTAAATAAAGAAGAAATAAAAATTCCTTTTGCATCTTATAAATATACTGATATTGCTTTCTATGATAACCTCCTTGATATTGAAGAGTATAGATTTAAATATGGAAGTTCAGAGGAAAGGTTAAAAATGTATCATGATTTAGTAGACTTCGAGGCTAACAAAATTATCACCGAAAGAAATAATATCTCTGTAGAAGGTTTGTTGGATGAAGGGAAAATCCATACTGGGTATTTGCAATTTAAGCAAGATCCCAATGTACAATTGCCAGTTCTGATTGATATAGAAAGATCCGCGATATATTGTGTGCTTATCGCCCCTCCAATAGATAAGGGAATCAAAAACCTAACTATCTCTGTTGACCGTCAAAACTCATATTATGGGGATTTGTCCCTTCATAAGTATAAAGAATATTATAATTTAAAGTTATCTTTCTTCATTGGTATAATATTAGCTATAAGTTTTTACTTTGCTATGAACAATGCCCAGCGAAAGGATTTATATATAGGCAAAATCCCAAAGTGGCTATTTAATTATGTGCTAATTCCAATATTACTTATGCACAGTTTGATGCTACTTATTTTGATGATTGAGAACAATTCACATTTGAATGAAAGTACCAGCACTATTACTTACTATGGAAATATTTTAGCAGATCTCATGGGCAATTATATGTCGATAATATTTGATTACTTTACCTTATTATTTGCAATGGGTGTAGGAATAATTTATCTGGGGAAATCTTCTAGTAGTAAATACCACAGCTTGCCAACATTGCTACATAAAAGAGCAAAATTTCTCCTATATTTCAATATTTTTTTAACAACTATATGCTCTATAGAATTGGAGACTTATATAAAGAATTATGAAGGAGATGATATTCTTACAAACAAAGGAATTTTTTACGTTGTTGCATCCATATTTTATATACTAGAACTTTTAGTGGAGTCCTCGTGGATATTATTATCCATCTATTATTATTTCATTACTAAGAAATCTATATCAAAATTTCCAGACTTTGAAGAACCTGGCGTAAGTAAACGAGTTTCTTTAGCATTTAGAAATTCGTTACTTATAATAACATTCTTTAACTACGTACTTATCATAACCAAGTTTTGCTTCAAAATTATAAAGGCATTTTTTGAAAATAAACCAAAGGCAGAAACTTTAGAGAAGATAATTGGATTTAGAAGAGCTATGGTTGTATCAACAGTTTTGATCGATGAAAACTTTAGATTCACTTTCTTCTCTTGGGACAAGACGTCTTTTAGTGATTATTTTATCATTATAAGTTTATGTTGGATTTGGATTGACCATAAGAAGGATACTTACTCCAGTAAGAAATCAGTAAACTCTAAAAAGTGATCATTTTTGAGAAGACTATATAGCCATTCCGATAAACATGCTTTAAATTTTAAGAAGTCTGGGAGGTTATATGGAACCAATTTCGAGATTTAATCTCATATTTTATGCATTTTAGTCTTAATTCTATCTGAAAAGGTGTAATTCTTTGTGGAATATGTTACATTCTTCTCAGGTCACTTTTCAACTTAAAAACCCAGATAGTTCGTATTTCTGTACTTTTTTATTACACAATTTGATTCTAACAAAAGTGACTTTTAGAAATAATTAAGAATAAAAGAATCTCTTTATAATGAATCTAGATAGAACTTATAGTCATACTAATTCTTCAGAAAATATGATTATTACCACCTCTGAGGACTTTCTTTCTTTTTTATCCTCATATGTTCTAATTCCCATATAAGAAGCTAAATATATTGATACCTTTTTTCAAGTTATAATTATCATCATATTTATTTACAGATCTACTCAACGAACTTTAAATTTAAAGATTAATTTCATAAACATTGAATTTAGTCTTTTTTGGATTCACTAAATTCTTTGAAAGTGTAATCCTATAATAGAATTAAACCATCAATGCTGTGGGGTATAAAAATCAAAAGAAAATCCAATTTTTAAAATATTTTATCATAATGACTCATTGAACTTTCCTAATAGATATCTTAAAGTTAGTCATAAATATAGCAGCTTTTCCCTGTTATATAAATATCTAACTTGAATACCAAACATTATTTTTGATATTATGAAAACTATAGAAAACTATTTACCTTCTACAATGACTTCCATTCTGAACAAAGAAGGTACTTGCAATTTTGAAATAAGGATTATTGAATGGTCTAGATATAAGACCAAATCACCAATTCTAATGGAAAATGAAAGTGGCCAGTGTCTTTTAATTTCTTTAATTAACACATTGGTTTTAGATCATGACCATGCATTTGATTATTGGATTATAACGATGGGAAATCATAAGGAATTAGTGGAAACAATCAGGGAATTGCTATTAACTAAGGAAAAGGAACAAGGATTTATAAGTCTTAATGAGATTACTTCCCATTTGTCAGGTCTTTATTGGGACTTTGTAGGTAATTTTTATGATGTCGTTAACAATGAAAATCTTTTAAAAACAATACCTAAATTGCATGCTAGGTTTGAAATGGATCCTATCTTATACAATGGCCAATTTTCTTGGTATGAAGCACCTGGTCAATTATGTGATGTCGTGGGTATGGGACTTTATCATGGTTGGTGCTATGGAAAAGATGAAGCAATATCTGACGTGATTAAATCTCTAGGAATCGAATATTTTAGTGACTATCAATATTATCCATTTGGATCTTTTAATGATATTCAGAAATACTTATTAAAGGATACCAATGATGAGACAGCTAACGAAAATAAATCTATCCTTTCTCAGTGGCTTAATAATAATAAAACCCAATTAACAAATGCTGGTTTACAGAAGTTAAATGATGAGCTAGAAGATGAAACATTTGTAGTGTTTTTCCTAAACAATAATTTTCGTACGTTATATAAGAAGTCTGAAATGGACTTTTATCTTCTTATCACGAACCCATCAGTTAATTCCGACAAAGTTGTATGGAAATCGTTAAATTTAGTTGGTGATGGTTTATATTTTGATGGAAAATTTTTACCAACATTGGATACTATGAATGAATTACCAAAACTATAAAAGTTATAAGAGAAATCTGCTATTAAAAGCCTTTAAAAGCTAAAAATACTCCATATCTATCGTGTCTTATTTTAATCTATAGTTCTTTAAAATTTTTTGTAGAATTTTGTATTCTAATTTTGTATTCAAAATAACCAGTATATATTATATTGTATCTAACTTCTTTTTTCTTTACAATCTATTCTAGTTATGAGTTTTAACATGATCTGTGACTCTTTCTGATTGTCCCAATGAGTCTTCAATTATGTGACACAAAAACGGTTTATTTGCACCCATTGAAGAAAATGATATAAGGGAACCTTTATAAAGAGGGCTAAATAAGAGCGTAAAATATAAATACATATACTAGCACGATCAGAAATATTCTCTTTATATAATATTCAATATTTATTATGTTAAAAATAGAGAAATATCCACTTTTATAAATATAGTGATATATTATCACTTCTTACGTCTTGTAGCAGCCTGGGATCTTAATTCTGAAGATGATTGCAGTACTGAAGACTTTTTATTTTTAATAAGCTCAACAAGCTCTTCTTCGGTGATCTCTGGTTGCGGTTTCTCTTGTGAAGTGGGAACAGGGTCATCTGTTGGAGTCTGTTTACTTACAAGGATCTGAATAATTAAGATGTTAAGGATACCAAATACGACAGTAAAGAATGTGATGAAACCAAAACAGTGTAAAACAAACTTGGTAGTATCGTTTTTGATGGCATGAATAGGATCAGAAGAAAATTCAAGGTAATAAGAAGATAACGCTTCTGAGTGTCTTGTGACGTAATTTTGTATTGTTGTAGTGACTTGTGTAACATGCTTATTCACCATTTCTTTCAAAAAGTCAACCAAAATACCAAAAGAAGACTCCGAAGCTTGTTCTTCTAATAACTCATCAAAAACAGGTGGGGGTTTAATTGGCCCTTTAGCAGGTTTTGGCTTATTTACTTCATAATCAGCAAATTCAATTTCTATCTTTGGAAGGAATGTGGTATTCCCAATAAGCTCAGCTTCTTCAATTGAATGTCCAAGATAGATATTGTCAAAGAGAATATTCTTGTCAACACTCCATAATTCAAAACCTAATCCCCCAATTAGCTCAAGGTTAGTGGGGGTTTCATCTGCGTAATATTCAGGGTTAACAATTGTCCTAGGCTTCCATTCACCTTTATAATTAGGATTTGGGCGTCTTGGTGGAATCCATGGACCCTTATAATCCTTATTAGGAATTGTAGGACGTTTCCATTTACCACATCCACTAATATAGCATTTAGGATTGATAATCTTAGGAGCTTCCCAAGTGACTGAATCATCCCAATTTTCTGGCTTAACTGCATCAGGATCTGAAATGTATTCTGGCTCCGATTCGTCCCAATCATCTGGCTTCACTGCATCAGGATCAGGTACTCTAAGAGGAAGGTGTTTCATATCGTAACCTTTAGGCTTCTGTGCGGTGGTGTCAATAATATACTGTTGGTCCACCCAATCTAAAGGTTTAAAATCTGACTCATCGACAATTAACTTAGGTGGATTAAACTCTGGCTGGAATAATTTTGGCTTCAATAAATACCCTGCTTTCACTACTTCACCATCTATCCTTATCTCAAAATGCTGGTTTTTTTTCAAAATTAGCGTATATAATGTCGATATTCTGTTTGTTGGAGACATAGGACTAGTACTCAAATGCTTTTCTTCGTATTTATCAGTAAGAGGGTTTTTTCTATTGATAATTAAGTGGATCTTATTATTGGAGCCACAAACATCTGGCCCGAACATGACTTGGTAAGGAGAAACATCACTAAACTCTCCAAGCTCGTTAAAACCGTCATTTAATAACTTGATATAGGCACCTCCACACGTTAATCCATCTTGTAGTTTCACTTCATACTGTAATACCAAATCCTGGTCTGTATTGTTGAAAGGCTGATTCAACTTGTATGAAATTGCATGATGAGCTGATTCTTTCTTCAACACCAATCCTTTATCATTTTTGTAGCCTGGATATGATTGTGCTTCCTCTAGGCTCCATTCCCCTAAATAAGAGAACTTGTCGTCCTTTTTGGCGTGTGAAACCTTCCATCCTAGCTGTTCAAGGCTATCACCGATAAATTGCTCAAAATAAGAGGTTTCTGCCAACTGTGAACTATCAAACGGCACAAATTCTGGATGGAACACCTCTTGACACTCAACTAAAGAAGCAAAGGCAACTACACTATTCAATATAGCACCAATTAACATTATACTTATGTATTGATTGTTATCTACTATCTGTTAATTTCCAAATCTGAAAAATTTAGAAGTGCGACGTTCCATTAGGTAACCTACACCCTCTACATCCACCTAATTAACCAATATACCCTTTATTACACAATAATAGACTCTATAAATCATACTAATAAAGCAATACCCCCAAATGTAACGAAATCTCGGTTTTAGCCGGTTTTTATTCTACAGAAGAAATCATATATAAGTGTTTGTAAGATGCAATGTGAAAACTAGGATTCTTCCTCTTCTAAGAGAGCAAACCTGTTTGCAGAAGACTTAACATAAGTTGGAGTCTTTTCCTTTGGTTCTTCGTCAAAAAACTGGTTGACATATTCGTCTTCTGCTTCCTTTTCTACCTGGGCATCGCTCTTTTCCTGGGGAACATGAGTGTCCACCATATTATTAGTAATGGTAATATTGCTATTGATTTGGTCCCAGCCAGCTTTTCTCAGTGCTTGTATATACTTGGCTCTGGCAATACTCTGTTCTATCTTCGAAGACAATACTCCGTCTAATTTAGATGATCTTTCCAATTTTGACTTCAAATTGGTGGTCTTTTTCTTATTTGTTTTCTTAATTTTCAGGTTTTCCATCTTCTTAGCTAACAAATTTTCATTCTTGATGGTTGTTCTTATGATAGACTTTCTAACATCGTCCATTTCTGGCTTTGGGACATTTTTCAACTCCTTAGCTTCACCTTCTTCATCGATGAGGCCTCTTCTGGCAGCTCTACTACGTTTTGAAACTGGGTTTTTGTTAGTATATCCCATCAGACAGGATCATGAAGGCTGTTACACCCACTTATTACACAACATACTCTTCTTAGCCATTGGTGGTTGTGAGTTGAAATTCGAATCGTCTGCTAACAAAAAAAAGTTTTGAATTTTTCAATGAGATGATTTAAATTCCGAATGTCGAATTCCACCACCCACTTATCTAACCATATCTTATTGTTCCCACAATATTGACACACATAGTGCTTAAACCCATAATTACTCTACTCTCTCACGATGAACCTTACAATGGAAAATATAAATGCCCAAGTTTTCATTCTTTCTAATCGTAATGAGGAATATTTAATGGATCTCAGTTACAAGGCTTTAGGTACTAAGTGGTGTCTTTGACAGTGCTATTCAGAAAGGAGACTTATCGAAGATTAACTTCCAGGTCAGTGACCACCTTAACAAGAACTACGAGAAATCTATCGTGATTCTTGTTCACGGGGTGCAGGTAGCTCACGGTGTCATCAATGATAGGAAAGTATATCTCGTTCTAGATGGTAAGTTTGTCAGCTTATTTAGCCAGTCCTACGGAAATTTGACTTATCTTGTGGTTGAGTTGGCCAATTTGATTACAGATGAACTTGGCATGGAGGAACTTTTCATAATTATCAGCCGGAAGGATGATAATCATTTTCAATTAAACTTGATAGCATCCATCCAGAACGCACTTTCCGGGGAATTAATCCTCGGTTTAAGCTACAATGACCCTATTATTCAGGGATTGGATAGTTTCAAATGGTTTACAATAAGATGTTTACTCTAAGTAGTTTACGTAGTAATAAAAAATATATCGTTATTGTTCTAATGCTCTTTTACCATTTTCGTTGGTCTCAGACTTCCCATCACCTTGAGCTAGCTTGACGGCCTTGATGTAATTCTCACAGGCCGTATTGACGCCAATTTCCATGGGATTAAAGCACGTATGCAATTCTTTAATTAGTTTGTCTTTCAACTTGTTATTTTCGGCGATAATCGGCGAGTTGTTGAATATTTGTATGATTTTCTCTTTGAGAGCAGATAACCCGTTCTTACAGTTCTTTAGACTGGCAAATATCTTTCTCAATTGGCCGGGGTTGTTACCATTTAAGTACAACTTCCAGAAATGCGATAATAACTCGACTATGGTAATATTGAACGTTATTATTTCTTGAATGGTTTCCTCTGGAATTAAGTTCTGGTTGTTAGAAGAAGATTTCAGATTGGACATTCTGAATTGTCTAAAGTTGTGTCTTACTAGCATTAAAATATCATTAGATGTCTTCTCTATCTCAAGCTTTTTTGCTTCATGTGTATCGTCAAGACGAACGTTATTAGAGGAAAATACGCTTCCTTTAAGAAAGTTTGTAAGCTCAGAATCATCAACATTACTGGTTTCAAATACTTCGTTTTTCCCATGTTCAATTACTGTGTTAATATCTAGTTTTATAAACTTCAAGTCCCTTACGTCGTTCAAATCATGCAAATCCAATTCTTCTTCGTATTCCTTTAATTCCTCTTGAAGATTTCCTGGATGGGAGAATCCCAGAGCGTCTTCTTTGCTCATATGAACCATTTTGGAAGAGAGCTTATTCATATTCTTCATCAAAATTATCATCTCGTTCTCCTGGCCCGTATTTGTCTGTTTGGTACCTCTCGTGGCAATGCCGATTGCAGGATTCAGTTTGTTGATGGCATCTGAGTTGAATCTCATAGTCAAGTCGGGCATATTTCCTAGTTTCTGTGAATTGTCTTGTTCATTCCCCTCAATATCAATGAACTTATTCACTACTCTTGGAGGGTCATTTTGAGTAGGATCAATATCTGTCTCTCCCCTCTCCAAAAACTCTTGGTCTACATACAAGTATTTGTCAAGGATAACATCACCACGATCACTGGAGTTATTAATCTTGTCACCTCTTAATCTTCTGAAAAGCTTCGAATTAAAGAATCTGGACCAAAACTCACCTTCTTGGAATTTTTCCGGAACAAGATCGTTAAATGCTTTCTTAATGATAGGATATGTGTCAAATATTTCGTTAATAGTATCTCTGGTAACATTGACGTTCACTTGGTTGTCTGAAGATGCTACAGGTTTAATAGTCGATAGCACATTATATGGACCCTTATGTTGAGAGATTGTTAATGCAAAAGTACGGAGTTGACTCAATCTTGTCGACCAGAACACGCTGGGAGAAAGTTTGTAGTTGATAACTGATTGAGTGAATATATTTCTGAGGTTTTTATCTTCCATCAATAGTTTTTGCTGAAGCACCAAATTTTTCAATAAACTGGCATCTGAAAGTGAATTAGGATTACTGAAAGAAAGCTCATTCCCTGAAGGAGCCCCTGGAGCAGGCGTAGAGCTTGCACTAGGAGTTCCTGGTGTAGATGGAGCTGGGGAATCCTTGATTACAGTCTTCAGTCTTGCTACAATTGTCAGCAATGATTCTTTAATATTATTCATAGTAGGTCTATTGTTAAATGCCAAATTCAAGTGCTTTTCTTCACCATCGCTGTTATAAATGACTTTAAGCATCATTTTGGGAGCTCCTTCCTTTGTTGCCTTTAAGTTAACTAATGTATTCAACTGAATGCTAACAGTCTTCAGCTGGTCGATTGCCTTCCATTCCAAAGTCAGCGGTGTCAAGTCTTCTCTAATATAGACCATCCCCGATATCTTGGACACCAGACATGCTCCTGAAACCGATGACATGTCTATATTATTATAATGTGATCTGTCTCACAATTAAGCTGTAACTCATAGTTAAAATCTGATTCTCAGATTTGGGTTTTGTGTAACATAATTTTTCACATTAATTTCATTCTTCTTATAACTCACTCCACTATATTTCACTATCGCTAGCTAAGATATAATGTTATTTAGAGGGTGTTTAAGGCGCTTGCCGCCAGTAGCCAGTCGTATGGTTTACAGGAGAAATTTACACGCTTCCATCGCTGTTAGAAATTCAGAAAATGTCGTAATTAACAAACGTCAGGTAACTGTAGACAGAGAACTCCCAGACCCATTTGCAGCTAGAAGACAGGAGAAAAGATATTTTTGGGCATATGCTGTTGGTGTGACTGTTTCGTTGGCCATTATCTTCAATTACGAAAAGACCAGATCGCCAATTATCAACTCATCTCTTTACTTTCTTAGAAGATCAGCCATCTCCAAGTCGATCTTGGGAGATGATATCAACTTTAAAAGTTCGTGGCCATGGATATGGGGTCCTTTGAACACTGCCAAAGGTAATATAGATATCAGTTTTGACGTAAGTGGATCTAAGGGCACAGCTACATTGAAATTGAAGGCTAAAAGAGAGAACAAATTACATCCGTTTAACGTGGAACATTTCCTTTTGGAAATCAATGGTGAGACTTATGATTTGAGAAGAGATCCTAACATCGATTTTGACATCTAGGCCATTACGTACTAGTTATAATCTTGTATATATGAATATATTCCTACTGTAAGCAACAAAAGTCATCGCAAGATACTATATTTTACCTCGGAAGTTGCATCTACATCCACTAGGATTTCCAGCGTATTCACCACGAAACCATTCACCACATCTCCTTGACTCCCCTACCATAATCTCTCCCCTCGTCAGTCCACTGTTATACCTTCTTGAGGTTTTGTGTAACTATCAATAAGCTTATCCTGTGAATGGATATTTCAGACCTACGATTATGGTATATATAGAAATACGGTTTACTACTAATATAGAAATACGGTAGTATTATGTATATAGTACTTCGGATTATTCTAGTACGAGATTGATAATCAAGAAGTGTAGTTACCTCATATGTATATATATGGGTATATATGCGTATTGCTGTAGAATAAAACTATTCCATCCATTATAAACTTGTTGGCTTCAAAAATAAAATATACTAGGAAGCAGCCCCCTTACAGCTAGAAATACATAGTGATTGGGAAAGATTAAAAAGCTGAACAATAGGAATCCGCCTCATTTCTATTACTGTTTCTGAGTATTACTGATTATACACACTCCTTCAATGAGATAAATATAGTACCCCCGATAGAGCCTTGAAGCCGAAGACATTACCACCACCGGTAATTCTTGTTTAGGCAACATGGAATTCCTCGGTGGCTCTTTCAGTCTATCGGGCGTCCCTTTTGTTCAAATCCGACACCGCCTGCCCCTGAAAGTCGACCCCTATGACATATTCGAGGGAAGGTGTCGTCGACCGATAGGACGGCTCACGATTCCGGATGTGACATGATTCGCAATATCAAAAACCTCAGCCAGATTTAAAAATTGTTCTGGTGAAACTTGGATCAAACCTGATAGTGAAGTCTATCTTATTTAGGTCATAATTTGAGGAAGTGAAGACGAACAACTTATATCAAGTGGAAGGAATACATTCGCTAAATTTTGTAGATTTTTACCCCGTCCCCAGAAGTTTTTCCTTGACATTGACATCAAGTGCTCATCCTATAGTATCAAATGCTGCTGTCGACAGGAACTACAGTAGGTCTATCGATCGGGATCCCCGTGGGAGTGATTTTGATCTTGTTTTTGGCCATATGGATGAGGAATCACAAACGTCTCAAGAACGAAGACAAGGAAACAGAACTCGATGTTGAACTTAGGGATGATCAAGTGTTTAACAGGTTCCAGGAAGAGCTCCATAGGCCGTATAATAATGCCCAAGATGTGGTAGCTGCTAAGTCCCAGCCATACGAATTTGTGGAAAAGCCATCGATGACATCTACCGACTCTACGTCGTCTACAAAGGTGGTGGAAAGACTCCAGAAGAGAACTGCTTCTTCGTATGATTTTTATGACTCCTTCATTCCTGTGCTTCCCGAAGGCGCAGAGCATTCATCTACCATTGTATCAGAAGTGGGTCCTCCACAAATCCCCCAATCTAATCAAGATAGTTCGGCATCTCTTTCACCAAGCATTAATGATAAATCACTCGAACACTTGGCCAAGAAACTCAATGGTCCTGCGTTCTTTGAAAAGTTACCATCCAGAAATACTAGTCTTGGCTTGAAACAAAAGTCCTTTTCTCTATCCACCACCTCCAGTACCGATGTCATTGACAATTTGGTACAACAAAATGGCATGAACGAACATTATACGTTCTCTAAAAAAGATTACAAGCATCCTTATAGTCAGTATGCTGTTTCGTCGACTCATGACGACTCCAACGTGGAAGCCACCAGCCTAAATGAATTCACCGAACCTAGAAGGAGTGTAGACTTGCACAAGGTCGAAACATCTTCATTAGAATCTCCATTTGAAGACGATTCATAATCTATACAGATTCAACAAATCAATTAAAATGTACTACAAGTATCCCTGGTATGGGATTCATTTCGATAATTCAACTATATGAGATGGTAGGAGTGTTCTTGCCAGATTAGTATAGTAATATCAAAATATTTAGTTCTCTTAGCAGTATAAAGTTACAGCCTATTTATATAATTTTTTATAACAAAATTGGTCTCCTAGAGTGTAGATTGTGTATATTCCCCGTTTTAGGCTAATTTGAGGTTAAAAATTGTGATAGTTGAAATTCATCAAATAAACCAATAATCTCATCAACTCATTAAAACAGTGAAAAATGTTTAAAAACTTGCAATTTCAGTTCTTAGGAGGCGCTAGGGGTATCCGTCGGCTGATTAACTATAATAATCCTTTTTTCAAACGTCAAAATACTCGGTCTTACGCCACTTATAAGAGATTTAATAATACTAGCTCCGACTTCAATTTAACCCATATTCTCTACAATCGTCGTACAGCATACTTTGGAGCAGGCTTATTGGGATTCTATGTGTATAACTTGGATGAAGCTCCGTTTTCTAAGAGATTGAGGTTCATTTGGATCCCATATTGGCTAGAGAGGAAGATTGGTGATTATTCTTATCGTCAGATAATGTACCAATATCAGAACCAAATAGTGCCCACTAACGATCCTTTATACTCCAAGATTGGTACGATCATGAACAAGTTGCTTACTGTGGCTATTTCATCGTCATTTGATCCTACTGATGAAAAGCAAAGAAATCACTTAGAATCGTTGAATTGGCAAATCCACATAATCCAGGTGGATCCAAGAAAGGTTCCACCAAATGCATTCATATTACCTAATGGTAAGATCTTCATCTTTTCATCAATATTGCCCATCTGTAAGAACGACGACGGATTGGCTACTGTACTTTCTCATGAGTTATCGCATCAATTGGCTCATCACTCGTCAGAACAGCTTTCTAAGCAGCCATTCTACATTATTCTCTCCACAGCTTTGTACTCATTGACTGGAATTAGCTGGTTTAACGATTTGTTAATAGAAGGGTTGATAAGAATGCCAGCTTCTAGAGAAATGGAATCGGAAGCAGATCGTATTGGATGTGAGTTAATGGCCAGACTGTGTTTTGATGTTAAAGAAGCAGTAAAATTCTGGGGCAGAATGAACCAATATGAAGAGAATTTGAAGTCAAGTAGTCAAGTACAACAGGGATTATTCCTGGAGTTTTTCTCAACACATCCAGCAACCTCCAAGAGAGTTCATGATATTCAAGCTTCATTGGCTGGATTAGAATCCATCAAAGAGTCTGTAGGATGTTATGAGTTTCAATTTGGAAGGTTTTCTGATACTTATAAGAAGTATCTTTCTCATTAGTGAAAATGTAGGTTAATGTTCATAATGATATGTTCACTAATTATTAATGTTCACTAATTATTAATGTTCACTAATTATTAATGTTCATTAATGGCTGTTATTCACTAATGATTATTGTTCATTAATGATTAATATTCATTAATATTTATTATGATTATTGTTCATTAGTGATTATTATACTTTTTGTTCACTATTATTACTCACTAATGATTATTGTTCATTAATGTTCATTAATGTTCATAATTCACTAATGATAATTATTCATAATGATTGTTGTTCATTGCCTTTATTACTCACTATTATTACTCACTATTACTCATTAATAGTTATATTCACTCTAATTATTGATATGTACATGTTATTAATACTAACTATTTATATTGATTGTGATTTCTTCATCTTCCTGGTTTTGTTCATTTCTCTTCTTATTGCTTGACTCTTGTAATATCTTACTCTTGTAGATTCCGTATCCATCGGAATTTCTTACAGTTAGAGCAGGAGAGGCGCTGAAAACACTATATGGTGTAACCTCAATGTAAATCTTGTAATCAAGATACTGATTTTTTTGTGCTGTTTCATCCGCTGGCAACTCTAGCAAATAAACTTCAAAGATCCCCATTCTCTTTCTGGTTTTCACGTCTTTGTTGGAATAGAATGGAATTGACAATTTGACCATATTTAACTGAGTTTTCGATTCATTAACATCGGTGGTTTCTTCTTCGCTTATAAATGAAGCAGGAATTGGTATTTTTGTCTTAATGAACGTTTCTATTTCATTTTCATCCACATTAATGGAAACTTGCTGGTTTTTGTCAATAAATAGCGAACTATTAGAAGCTTCAGTATTCAGCATAACATGATCAATAATCTTCCGTTCAGTAATTTCTATAACCTGTCTTTTAAAATGGTCATATTGATTCTCCATGCCATTTAGGACGTTATACACATCAGTTTCGTCATATGCTTTTATCCTGATTCTATCGTCAATCTTCTGGAATTCACTCTTATTTGGAGGTATTATCTTCAGTATCTGGATATTACGCTGTTTTCTCATCCATCTTTTATATAAATAATAGCTTCCGAGTCCTATTGGTGGCCCCAAGGTGATTATGGTGTTTGGATGAAGATGTATTAATGAATACGCCGATAATATTACTCCTCCGAAATACTTTGCTGCTGACGGAACTCTACTTAAGTATAGCTGGATTGCTGTTCTGTTGGCATTATAAGACTTTCTTGGTGGCAAAGTATAGTATCTAGCGCTAGAAATGTTACTGAGATGCCCTATACCAAGAAACTGTCGCTGGTGTTGGTGTAGTCTCATCATGGCTATTTCTTCTCGTTAACTTAGTGGGATTTTTCTATTTGATACCGCAAAAAAATTAATTGCACCAATTCTTCTCATACTATTACAAGACGATGGCAAAAGCTGAAATTGGAACCGCTAAGTATCAGTCCAAGAAGCTAAAGGCCTCTGGACTCCAGAAATTGAAATTCTATTGTCAGTTGTGTGAAAAACAATGTAGAGATGCTAATGGGTTTAAGAATCATTTGAGCTCACCAAGTCATCAAAGAAAGATTAAGGAAATTAGCGAAAATGGTAAGGGTAAAAGTGTTATAGAAACCTATTCAGATGATTTCACTAAGGATTTCTTGCGGTTGTTGAAGATTAATCATGGAACTAAGCGAATAAATGCTAATAAGTTCTACCAAGAATATATACTAAATGATACTGATCACATTCATATGAATTCTACAAAATGGACGTCTTTGACGTCTTTTATTAAGCATATTGGTAACAGGGGATTGGTAAGAGTATTTCAGGATGAAGAGAAAGCTGATAGTGAGTTTAATCTTGAAATTAGCTTTGTTGATACTGAAGAGTACCACAGACAACAGGAATTACAAAAGAAGCAGAAAAGCCTCAAGAGTGAAGAAGAAATTGCTATGAAAAGACTACATAACCAAATTGAGAAGGGGAAACAGAAACTTAATGAATTTGAAAAGAATAAACCAATACAATCGCAACCTAGTCAGATTGCCAATGGTCCCATTAAAATGACACTCAAAGGAAGAGCTAAGAAGATCACTATAAATAATGCGTTTAATAATGAAAGTAGCAGTGAAAGTGAGTCTGAAAGTAACAAGAATGAAGTTAAATCCCAGAAAGTAAAGAAAATAAATGCTATAACAAAACGTATATTACGATGATTCTAATCTAAATTCTTTCATAACACAACACGTATACATCTTTAGAATGAAGCTCTCTATGACGAGGATCCATGCTGTCTCCGTTAGATAAGTCAACTTTAACATTTTCGTCATCAAATAAACACCAATATGGGTTGTTTAATGTATCCATTGGATCGACATAAGGCTGAGAATAGGCTTTGTTAACCATCGAAGTATAATGGCCACTTTTCAAGTTACCGTAATGGTTGATGATTCCTGCCAATTTGTAAATGATTTGATGGTCATTATTATTGAATGTCAACTGTAATGGATATTGGATATTAGTATTTAATTTATGTTCCAAGTTATACATTGAAAACCTTGAAAGATGGATCATCATGATTTGAGGTAGCTTGATGTATGTGAGCTTTTTAAGCGATAACGACTCTGTTTTAGCAGGAGTGTTCTTGGGCTTTTCCTTTGCGGGAGATTTGCTTCTCTTGCTAAACTTTAAAAGTCCTGACTTCTTGCTACTAAAAACAGGGTGGTTATCAAGGGCATGTCCATTATCTTCCTTTGAGGAGCATTTTGGACAATGCCATGCATTCTCGCCACTAAGCACTTCATCTTGTGTATAGTATTTAAGACAATCAGCCAAATTGACTGTGGTACTGTTAGTTGTAGGAATAGGTAATGATAAAATAGTAAATGGAGAATAACTAATTGACTCGTGGTTACACTTATAACATGTAAGTTTGTTCTGGATATGACCCTGGAAAAGATCATGGATTGGTGACGTGCCTTCTTGTTTGATAAGAGATTCATACCATTTCAAGTATTCGTCCTTATCTTTCATGCTAATGTTGATATTCCACTTGAGGACATAATCTTCAAGAGTACCCAGGATAGTTTCTGGGCTATTTTTACTAGAAAGTTCATCATGCAATCTATCTAAAAGGAAAAGCAAAAATTCCTGTGCATCCTGCTGTTCGTAAGGAATATTAAAATCTTTCTTAAGTAATGATGTGATTCTTAAAAATTTAGTTGGGGCAATAGAAGCTCCACCATGGTCTTCAAAAACTTTTAATAACCCGCTTATAGCTTCCGATAATAAGAGGGAATCCTTTGTTGCTCTCAGTTGGTTGTATAATGCAATAAATTTAGGGTTTCTGATAAATTGCAGAAACTCACCATTGGCAAATACTGATTTGAAGTAGCTGAGTCCAAACATTAACTGAATCGTCAGATTTATATAGCATGTAGATCCAAAATTTCGTAATCCACATACTCCTAATTGTTTCATATATGCCGTTTTATTAGTGTTTCTTCTCACATATTCGATCTTACGCTCTTCTATGGATTTTGATGAATATGCATTCAATGATTTATTTGATTGTAACGGTATGGTCGATGAATCCAGACGAGTCGGTGGTAGAGGTGGTGGTAGAGGTGGTGGGATTCCCAGTTGTTGAATTGCTTTTTGTGAAGACCTAGAGACATTATAAGGATATTGTTGGGGAGGATAATTTGGTGGAGGTACTTGGAAAGCATTTCCATTACCTATTGTATTATTCGGAATAGTAGGTATTGCATTCAACGGTACAGTACTTGCACGACTAAAAGTTCCATTGGCTATTGGAGTAGCTACTGGTGGTTCATATCTAGAGGATTTTATGGGAGGAAATGGTAATGTCTCAGGAGGACGGCTATATCTAGCTTCTTTTCTTGACAATTCATTATTTGATATTCTCCCAAGCAAATTTGGATCACTCATTACAGGAGCTATTTCCTTTACTGGAACTATCTCGACAGGATATGGTGTTTCATTTGATTTAGTGAGACTGGCTTTTTCTATAGGGTAAGGAGTCACGTTTGACGAGTGTTCTGGAGGTGGTGGTGGTGGCGGAGATTTGCTTGGAGGCTGCATAAATGCTGGAGCTCTATTAAATTCATTATTGAGAGATGAATTTGTGGGAAGGATATAGTCATCTGCTGAGTCTTCCAGATGAATACTACGACGGTCTTGTTTCAGAGAAATCGAGGGAAATCTGTCCCTGAACCGACCAACCAGTTCTGTATCTGGAGATAACATAAAAGACTCTTCGTCACTGTCATCATGCAAGTTCCTCTTATTCCAGATTTCTTGTGAGAGATCGTGGTTTGTTCGAGATTTCGGTATCAGTCCATTACTCATTGCCTCCTTTCTGTCCACATGATTTTCAATAAATTCAAAGTCGTTTGCACTATATGGCTCAATTTGAGATGAATCATCTCCGGCTATCTTGTCTTTTTCCTTAAGATATGCAATATACTGGTAGAGCCAATCGTACAACTCCTTCACATCAAAACTCAATAAATCCCTCTCTACCAAGTAATCTAGCATCCATTTTCTCAATATTATCGTTGAAACCGCATATGAATCGCTCTTAATGATCTCATCTGTGTTATAGAACGCAAACACGTTGAGATATATGATGAAATCATGTTCACTAGATTCTATGAACTTGTCAAATCCGCCAAAATGCAACATAATAAAACTGTTTATCGAGTAATTAAACACAAGGTACCCTTTGATGTAGCATTGGAGTCCCTCCTGGCTATTTCCTAGCTGTGACAGTTTCTCGTACATCGATTCACAGTAATCGATTAGATCAAATATTGATTTCAGTCTTAACGACTGATCCAATTGTAAAGAACGAAACTGTTCGTTAATCAACCTCAAATAGTGTCTACTGGTATCGCTATTGCTGTCTTTTCCCTCGAGGTTCCTTTCATATCTGCCGCTGATGTGATCACCATTGCCTCTAGTTAAACGCTTATTATTAGCTTCATAGTAAGACATATCAAAATCTGTAAATTCTAACTAATAATTATGAGTGTAGTGATCTCAATGACACAATTTGTTCATCTATTTACCGCTTTTTTGCAATCTCTAATGAAGGAATGAATGGTGTTTTATAAATAGATGTCCCACATATTTTTTTCTGATTTTGTGTTAAATATATGTCCTGTATATAATTATTACCAACTATTTTTCATATTTGGTGAAGAGATCTATGACGAATATTATTAGATTATATACACTATATGATCATGATGGGTTGAACGGAATTGATCCAAACCAATCTAGTGAGCTATCGTATACATTCAGCTGCTGAGCGGAATTTTCCGGGTTGTTAGAGCCTTCTTTAGTGTATATATTGTAGAAGACACCATAGGAGTTCATCATTTCTTCATCGAGCTCTTCCTCGCTAATAGTGTCTTGAGCGGCACTTCTGGAGCTAGATTGAGGATATGACTGTACTAAAGTACTTCCTGAGTTATAATGCAAGGGATGGTGTTGAGATACCGGCTGGGGAGGGATTCTTCCTCGGTGGGATCTCATTGGTGCCTGGGGTGATTTATCTTGGTGCTGGTGCAGATTGGCTCCCTTGGCTCCCGTATTTGAATACTGAGAGAGCTGGTACTTCTTGGAAGATATATGTCCCAGTGATTTGTTAGCAAAATCCGACAAATTCCTCATCGTTTCAAAAAAATCAGTGCCTTCTTCTTCTTCTTCGACATTATCAGGACAAGGTTTCTTTGACACACCATTAGAGTCGTCTGAAATGTATCTTTTCTTCGATATATTTGCCTCAACTGCTGCTGCAAGTTCCACAGCCTGGGTTAGTGGTGTTAATGAGTTGGAAGGCGGCGTAGCATCTTTAGAAAGGGGAGTTTTAGATTTTTCATAATTAGGCCCAGAATGTCCACTATTAGAGGTATTGTGATTCTGATTTAAGAGCTTAACCAAATCAGACTCTTTATTGACCAGATTGCTATTTCCTGATTCAGGTTTTGATTGTTTTTCGTTTTCTCCGTGATGGTGGTGATGATGGTGATGATGGTGATGGTGTTGAGTGGCACTATTTGATGGAGACGAGTTTGATGAATTTAATTTTGGCACATCAGTAAGCGGAGGTAAATAGTTAAAATGCTGATATCTGTTGAGTTGAGCTTCTGGTTCTAAATAATATGCAGAGTTACTAGGGATAACATCAGGCAGTGGTGAGGTAACCAGATTGAAGTCACCATTCAAAATGTTGAAAGGAGATGCTAAACTCAGGTAAGAATTGCTGTTGAAGTCTTGTTGCGAATGTACTGCGTTTGGTGGTGAATAATGGTGATGAATATGTTGATGCACGGTGATTTCTAATCCAAAATTTTTGGCATACGAAATCAAATATTGAGCCAATTCCTTGTTCTTTATCACACCACCATTCTCATCATTAAATAACACCTCATGTGGGAAATTTTCTCCTCTTCCATTATTATTCAATGAATATTTCCATTCAATTTCACTTGTCATTGGCTTTGATGATTTTTTTGCACCCTGTGGGGCTATTTTTGATATAGTAGAGAAAGAAGTGGCAACAGGACGAATTGGCTGTACCAGCTTATTAATTTGTGGGTTCTTTTCATTAGTTGAAGTTGTGGACATATACTCATTTGAAGTACTAGTAGGAGATGTTTCTGTAGATGTTGGAGCAGATGATAATGAATCATTGGAGACCTTGCTCATTGGTTTTTTGTTATAGCTTTCTATCAACTTGAAGTTTCCATTCGTAATAAAATCCACCTCTTTTTTAATAATAACATCAGCTTTTCCTCTAACAACATCAGTAACTAGCTTTCTCCATCTATTACGACACGTCAACGACGGCCTTCCTTTAATTTGACTAGCAATTGTTCTCCATTTTGTACCGTGTGTTTTCACCTGTCTAATCAATAAAAGGTCTTCTTCGTGTCCCCATGGCTTAAGTCTATCTTTCGTTTCTGGATCTAAAACTTCAATGTACCTTTTAGCACATTGATCATCTGTTCTTCCCACAATATCATTTGAAACTCTTTGCCACGAAGCTCCATATTTTTCATATGCTTTGATCAATTGTTCATCCTCCTCTTTGGTCCACTTTCCTTTCTTCAAGTTGGGATCAAGAGAATTACACCACCTTTTTCGGCAATCCTTAGGTTTACGTATTCCATTTGGAGATATTCTCTGTGATATAACGTCCCATTTCACCATATCAGGCTGAATGCTGTTGATCTTATCCGGATACATTTCCGTTATTACTCTAGTCAATTCACCATCTTCTTCCTTTGTCCATGGTTTGCGACCATCTCGTCTGAATGTTTGAAATCCTAGTGATTCTGTGATAGCTAGTGGGTCTATCTGTACCACTCTTTTATGTTTAACTTCGTCGCTGTTTGCACTTGCCATATTATTATAGTATATTATTATTGGAGAAAATAATAGACTTACTTACAGAGATGATATATAACTCTAATTGTCACTTGTTTGCTTTTTCTTTCAATTATTGTATTCTTAGTTCGTCTGTGTCAAAATAATACTTAAAAAAAACCTAATAAGATCTGTATATGGGTGTTTTGCAACGTTGTTTTAAACCTAGCTCTAGCTTAACTAGAGTCACTATAAAAATTTTGACTCGATACCTCTGCTCGTCATGTGATCAAGGTCATCACCCCCGCGCCCGGAAGATTATGTGTTCCGGGATGATAAGTCGCTCGATGAGCTTAACCATGATGAGAGATGGGGAAAGAGTCAGACTTCAACAAAGTATTAGTGAGACATTATTGTAGTTTTTAGGCTCTCTTATGCGTCGGCAGCTTTTTGGTTTCTAATGCGTTTATTATCAATCAATCTGAGCAAGTTACGTAACAACATCGAGATGGTGACCTTTCCAATGGATGGAACGTACAATCCTGCTCTTTGTTTGACAGATTCGTCAAAATTCTTAGCACTGGAGAAGTTTATTACCACAGTACCATTAGTAATGTATTGGGTAGGGAACTTGTAGTTTTCGGAGGGAACACCGGTGATGATAACATCACATTGTGGGGCAAGAGACTCAAGAGTATGACTAGAGTCTAAATCAATAACCTTGTGTCTTTGTTCCAGAAGGTCATTACCTCTGGTAAATTGTTGGATGTTGTTAATATCAACAGAATAGACGATAGCACCATCATTTGCCAAAAGAGCTGCTAAGGGCCTGCCTACAATCTCTGATCTATTGACAATAAGAATCTTCTTACCGTACAATCTATTTCCGTAATGCAATAGGGTGTTGTACACCCCCAAATACTCGAGGATCTTTACCATGGCCAATGGGGTACAGGGTAAGATACTCTTCTGCTCATTATTTGGCGGATCTAAGAATCTAACGTTGTGGTACAAGTTGTGGTAGTACAAGAAATTTAATCCTTCCACATCCTTTTCAGTAGCAATCAATTGCTGTAAGTATTGATCTTGTCTATCACCAAACACCGGGAAATACACCATTATTCCGTTAACGTCATCATCCCTGTTGGCCTTAATCAACAGAGACTCGAGGTCATTTTTGTCCACTTGTACAAGCTTGTAGCTGAATCCTAATGATTCACAAGTCTTGCCAGTCCATTCAGCGTACATTCTAGCAGCTGGATCCTCGTTTGCAAGGAATCCAACAAGGGTGGGTTTGAAGTCCAATTCAGATACACTTTTGGTGATTTCATCGATATACCCCTTAGCGATTGTTGAAGCCAAGATAGTTCTTCCAGCTGGTTTGGAAGCTTGAGTGGAATTTGTAGCCATTATTGTTGAAATGTGTGCCTAATAATAAGATGAGACTATAAGAGTTTTAAGTATATTTATATATATCGCACGTTTACGAGTAAATTTTGTTATATTCATTAATAGTAATTAATGCTCGAGTCAAGCGGATCTTATGAAAAATTACTGAGATTGCGAAATTTGATGATGACTCGGGGATGCATATGGTTGCGTTATGGGTGTGAAGGATGGGGAAGGTAGAAAGTGCGGAAGATGTAAGAGAGTAGAGTGAAGTTAAGGTAGTGAATCTTGATGAACTGGGTAGACAGAGGAAGGTGTGAAGAGCTGGTGATTTGTAATTGGTGATATGTTGTTAGTGATATGTAGTTATTAGTGGTGATAATAAGCTAATATGTATCATCTCAAAAGAACCACCGATATGTAACATATGATTAGCAGATTTTAATACAGAATACAGTTATATATCAATTAATGTACATTTTTCTTGAACAGTACTTTATAATTAGTAAATTGCCTGCTATTTTGACCTCTATGTTATCAAAATTCAAGTAGCTTGTACCCTTAGCTCAAAACTAAATATTCCTATTCTTCGACATGCTAATCTTTCTATTGATTATCTAGATATAGCTAATTATACTTAGGAGTTCAATTCTTTGTGCTCTTCTACACAATTATCGCAAGTGAGCTCCTGCATTTTTATAAAGACTTTGCCAGATAAACGCTTCACTGAGAATAAGCTGGACATCTTTCTCATTCCAAGTGGATGTAGGAGGATTTTGCAAAAAGAGAAGAATCCCTTGGAAGTCCATCTCCTTTAGTTCAGGACTGAACTTGATTAAAAATGCCGCACAGACATATATGTGGAAGTTATATGCTCCCAAAGGTGTCTCGCTGAAATAGGTATCCCACATGCGAATAATAAACGGCATCGCCAACTCCCTCATAAGCAAACAATTCATCCACCTGAAAGCAAATTGAATGAATTCTATGCCTTCATTATCAAAATGACGAATAAGGTCGATATCGATCTTCGAAATAAGATTGCGCAACTCATTTACTTGACGAATGATACCTGGTTGCTGGTGGATGTAGTTGTCAGTGATAGTGTCAAGAAGCTTTGATAAACACCAATAAGTGTCTGCTTCGATGATAGACATCACTCGAGAAGATATTCTGGTAGGATCAATATTGTCACTATTATAGGTCATGAGTTTGGGATCAGCAAGTAGTTCTTGTTCTTGTTGGTCATTCTCATCAAGAATCCCTGGTATAAACAAGTCTTCATTGGAATTTCTATTCTGAAGTTGCCAAAGATAATTTCCAAGGAAAATTTGGAAAAATGGCGTACTCAAATCATTGATACCTTGGACATATCCGCTTGCAGGGTGTCTTACAGCCCACAAATATAACACTCTACGAATTGATTGCTGTACTGTTGGATACGAATATAATTTAATTGTAGGATTCGTTCTTTTGACATCGATGTTGATTTGGTGATATAACTGTTTTTCACGACTATTGGCCAAATTACTTGCTGGTGTATTGGACGACTTATCTTCACTAAAATCAATTGAAGTCGCTTCAATTCCCTCAAGATATCCCTGTCTCTTCATTTTCAAAGTCGAAATCTGTCTCGATCTATTAGTTGGTAAATATCCTAATAGCAATTGCCAACTCACTGCTCTTAATTCTGAAGGTATTCCATTCCACGATAATTTCCTGAGTTCTTGAATGTTGATACTGCTATCTCCGGTTAATATTGCTCTAAACTTCATAAATTTCGAGTTCAATTGGTTTAATTTTGATAGTTCAAACGACGCCTGTATATCAGCCTCATCTAGTGATTCTTTTTTGACAACTGAAGGGTCTGTATTTTCATGATCTATGGAGGCTGGGATCGTTAAATCTGGATAGAGTAGATCCATCATTAAGCTTGGTTGAAGCTTGATAGTGGACTCAGCTTCAGATGCAGTTGGGGGCGAGTTTTTATCTGTTGCAGTGGCCACCTCGTTTAGGTCCGCATCCCAATCGTCATCTAGATCAGCGTATCTTGTAATCGAATGAGATCTCCGTCCGTTTTTCAGCATACCACTGCTGGCTATTTTTGACTGGCTCGAATGCATAAGAGGTGTAGGTCTGATCAGTGATGAACTACGTTCTGGAGATGGTGTAGAACCCATATGGGAGAAAGAAGCCCCCACAGACACGGTTCTCCTCATAGGAGATCTGTCTTTACTAACGATAGACCCGCTACTATTAGGTTTGGGTGACCCATACGAAAGGTTTCCATATATGCTTCTGTTGACTTCTTTGTAGTTATCTGATTCGTGTCCTGATTTAGAACTGCTAGTTAACGACAAGTTCTTCAAAAACGACGACAAATGCTTGCCTTTTCCTCCTTTTTCGCCAAATATAAACTCATTGTTGGAGCTGTGATATACCTGTGACATTTCTTGTTTTTTTTTGCCCATCTTATGAGTCCAATTTTAACGAGTATACGAATGTTACTTACCATAACTAATCTTCAAAATGTTGCGCTATAACCAAAATGGTTTTGTGTCACTATCGCTTGGATCACCTTAGTGTGAAACTTTACTATTCTATGATACTGTTTATATTAGATAGATAGATATATAATGATAGATGTGACGAGAAATAGATCTAAGCGGATTTAACTTCACCCTTGACAACAAAAGAACCTGGCTTCAATTCTCTGATAGAGGTATGTAAGGTACCTTCGTGGGTAATGTTAAGAGTGACTTCTAACTTGGAGTTTGGCTTCAAGTCCTTGAGAGATAATTCTGCTAATAAGTCACCAGCTTCGTATACAACTTCCTTCTTGATTTCTGGTTCGTCGTCGGAGTATTCGTCTTCAGAATCGTCAGAATTTTGTTCTGGCTCAATGACAGTTTCCTTGATGGTTCTCTTACCTTCGTATAATTCAACAATGACTGCAGCAGAGTCACCATTGGTGACTTCAATAGACTTCTTGATAGGGTAGGCAGTCTCAGCAACAATTATTGGCTGGAATTTACCTTGAGCGTCCTTGATACCAATGGACTTAGATAAGTGTTGGGTGTTGACAACAACAGGTTGTAATGATTCTTTAACTTCATCTTCTTCGAAAGATTCGATTAAAGAAGCTTGTAAGGCGGCACCACGACATACTAATTCGGATGGGTTGATTGCCTTGGAGTCGAGTGCTGGGGAAACAACGGTAGTGGATTCTGGGAAGACCATGGAAACATTAGCAGCCAACTTTGGGGTGTGAGAAGAACCACCAACCAATAAGACTTCATCGATGTCCAAGTTTTCTAAACCGGCCTTAGAAACAACACTTTCAACAAAACTAGTCATGGAAGATAATACTTGTCTAGCAGTTAATTCGTATCTCAATCTGTTAATGGTTGTGTGGAAGTCAAAACCGTCTGCTAAAGATTCAATAGAACAAGTAGAAGTTTGGACGTTAGATAAGGTCTTCTTAACAACAATAGATTCGTTCTTTAACTTGGCTAAGGATCTGGCGTTGGATCTTGGGTTGGTCTTGTACTTTTTTTCGAATTCCTTGGCGAAATATTCGGATAAGGAGTCATCTAACAAATCACCTCCTAACTTGTGGTCATGAGCAGTAGCTAAGATGGTTAAAATACCACCTCTGACAGCGATAACAGCAGCATCGGATCTGACACCACCAAAATCAGCTACTACGTAAATCTTATCTTGTAAGAAACGGTCTTCATCACGAGATAAGTGAGCTAATAATGCAGCAGATGGCTCATTAATTAATTGTAATACCTTTAAGCCAGCTTCATTAGAAATATGGGATAATTCAGCTCTTTGGGCATCAGTGAAGTCAGTTGGAACTGTGATGACGACACCTTCGATAGACTTACCAATGAAATCTTCGGCAGCGGCCTTGATTTGGATCAAGTGTCTTTTAGAAGCTTCTGCAACGGTGACAGTTTCAACCTTACCATTGTCTCTGGTGATTTGGTAACCAACCTTTCCATCATCAGTTTTGATAGCTGGGGCACCTAAATTGGAGAGAGAAGCATCAACATGATCAAAACTTTTACCGATGTAATCTCTGAAGTTGATAATAGTGTTTTTAGGGTTTCTGATTAATTGGGACTTTGCTTGAGCACCGTGGTATTCATCAGCACCAACATAAGATAAAACTGATGGGATGGAACGATCACCATCTGGGTTGGCAATGACGTCGATTTTACCGTCATTAGCGGCAACGGCAATGGATGAGGAAGTGTTACCAAAGGTAATACCAATAACAGCGGACATTGTGTATAAGAAAACGCTATTTATGTATGATAAGTTCTTAACTTCTTCTCATTTAATATGCACTGAAAATTTTTGATGAGTATATTGCGATTATGTAATCAGTCTTCATTATCATTTACTGGAGATAACTATAAATAGAGGAAGATGTAAAGTTTCTTTAGATATTCTAAATAAATGCTCTGAGATCTTGTAGATGGTTTACTATTATCAAACTCCGCTATCTAAATAGTCTGGTTTAACAAGGTACTTTCTTGTGTCATAATGTATTAGAGTAAAAAAAAATTAGGTCGTACCCGGATTCGAACCGGGGTTGTTCGGATCAAAACCGAAAGTGATAACCACTACACTATACAACCCGCATTTGTTTGGTGGATTGTTGTGTTAAATATATATTGAGTTAGTTTATCTATAAATTTAGCTTTATATGTTGGTATTCCAGATATCCGGGAATAACACATGATGTAAAACGTGATTTAAATTAATGAAATATATTTTTATTACATTCGGTCAATATCACGTGACACAACACTTAACTATATTGATGCAAAATAAATGAAGCCCTTGAAAAGTATAGAAAGGTATTTATGAAACCATTGACCCGTAAGGCATTGTGAAGATGAACTGACCAATGGAATAGCTAACCTGTGACTCAGCTCATCGCCTAGATTGCCTCAGATGAAAAATTAGATGAAAATTTTATCTAATTTCAAACTATAAAAAGAGCTATATTTCATTGATATATAGTATAGTTAGTTGAGCGAATCACAATACAATTGTGCCCGTGACTTAATATAAATACTATATTAAATACCAGATCTCTAACACTAACATCTACCTCAGTGTACACGTACCTTACAAACTTTCGATCCCTAATAAAAAGTGTAAGGAAGTCAGTCCTAATAAGGTAATCGTATTGTGTATTGGTTATAAAGGTTAGCGATGTATTTATTAGATCTAACTCCCTTGTAGATTGAGCTACAAGTTAAGGGAAATAGAAGGTCTTTATATAGTTTTTCAGAAGGGAGTATCTGAACGGCATTTCAGATACTCAGAGCTTCAG